>JBBMRM010000100.1:0-22796 GCA_037962945.1 Sarcoramphus papa | reverse complement strand
CATGACCATCAAGATCCCCTTCAAGGTGGCCCCCCCAAAACTGGGGGTCCCCCAAAACCCCTCCAGCCCCCCAAACCCCCCGCAGCCCCCCAAAACTGCACTAAGGCCCCCCCAAACTGCCCCAGCCCCGTAGCACCCACTCAGATCCCGCAGCACCCGATGGTCCCCTCAAGTCCTTCAAGCTTCTTGGGGTCACCATGGCCACCGAGATCCCCTTCAAGGTGGCCCCCCAAAACTGGGGGTCCCCCAAACCCCCCCCAGCCCCCAAACTCCCCCCTCAGCCCCCCAACCCCCCGCAGCCCCCCAAAACTGCACTAAGGCCCCCCCAAAACTGCCCCGGCCCCGTAGCACCCACTCAGATCTCCCAGCACCCGATGCTCCCCCCACCCCAGCCCTTCATCACCCACGGCTTCACCATGACCACCGAGATCCCCTTCAAGGTGGCCCCCCAAAACTGGGGGTCCCCCAAAACCCCCCCCGGCCCCCCAAAACTGCCCAAAGGCCCCCCCAAAACTGCCCCGGCCCCGTAGCACCCGCTCAGATCCCACAGCACCCGATGCTCTCCTCAAGTCCTTCAACCTTCTTGGGGTCACCATGGCCACCGAGATCCCCTTCAAGGTGGCCCCCCAAAACTGGGGGTCCCCCAAACCCCCCCCAGCCCCCCAAACTCCCCCCTCAGCCCCCCAACCCCCCGCAGCCCCCCAAAACTGCACTAAGGCCCCCCCAAAACTGCCCCGGCCCCGTAGCACCCACTCAGATCTCCCAGCACCCGATGCTCCCCCCACCCCAGCCCTTCATCACCCACGGCTTCACCATGACCACCGAGATCCCCTTCAAGGTGGCCCCCCAAAACTGGGGGTCCCCCAAAACCCCTCCAGCCCCCCAACCCCCCCCCAGCCCCCCCCCAAACTGCCCAAAGGCCCCCCCCAAAACTGCCCTAGCCCCCCAGCACCCACAATGGGCCACCCTGAGCACCCAGACCTCCTTTAAGATCTCCCCCCCCCCCCCAAAACCCGAGGGGAACCCCCAAACCCCCTCCTGGGCCACCGCAGCCCCTTTAGGGGGGTGCCGGGTTTTGGGGTGCCCCCCCCGAACCCCTTTTCCCGCCCGGCAGGAGGTGATCGAGGCCATTGCCGAAAGCGCCTTCAAGACGTCGCCGTACCCCGTGATCCTCTCCTTCGAGAACCACGTGGATTCGTGAGTGCCCCCCAAAACCCCTGGGGTCCCCCCAAAATATCTAGGGTACCCCAAATCCCCTGGGGTCCCCCCCAAACCTCCAGGGGTCCCAGCCCCTGGGGTCTCCCCAAAACCCCTTGGAGTCCCCCTAAACCTCCAGGGTCCCCCCAAACCTCCAGGGTCCCCCCAAATCCCCTGGGGTCCCCCTATACCCCCTGGGGTCCCCCCAAATCTCCAAGGGCCCCCCCTCAAAACCCCCTGGGGTCCCCCCAAACCCTCCAGGGTCCCCCCCAAATCCCCTGGGGTCCCCCCAAACCCTCTAGAGTCCCCCCAAATCTTTGGGGTCCCCCGTCATCCCTTGAGCTTTCTCCAAATCCCATGGTGGGGATTTGGGGGGGACCCCGTCGAGGTCCTTAAAAATCTTGTGGGGTCCCCCAAAATTCCTGGGGTACCCCCAAATCCCTCAGCCCACCCCCCCACTTCCCCTGGCTGCCCCCCCCAAAACATCCCTGAACCCCCAAAACCAGCTGGATGGAAATAAGAGGGATGCTGAAGGGGGAGGGATACACCCCACCCCCCCAAACCCTTTTTCACCCCAAAATTGGGGGGGGGGGGGTGTCTTGGGGGGTGGGGGGGTGGCTGTAGATTTGGGGGACCCCCCCAGCACCCCAATATTCCCCCCCCAGGGCCAAGCAGCAGGCGAAGATGGCCGAGTACTGCCGCAGCATATTCGGGGACGCGCTGCTCATCGACCCCCTGGAGAAGTACCCCGTCAGTTTGGGGGTGCAGGGCGGGTTGGGGGTGCAGGGCGGGTTTGGGGGTGCAAGGGGGGGGATTTGGGGGTGTCGGGGGGGTGGGTTGGGCATCCAGGAGGAGGTTTGGGGGGCACAGGGGGGATTTAAGGGGTGCAGGAGGGGAATTGGGAGTGTCTGGCGGGGGTGCAGGGGAGGATTTGGGGGTGCAGGGCTGGGTTTTGGGGGTGCAGGGCTGGATTTTGGGGTACAGGGCTGGGGTTTTGGGGGTGCAGGGCCAGATTCGGGGGTGCAGGGCTGGATTTTGGGGTACAGGGCTGGGGTTTGGGGGTGCAGGGCTGGATTTGGGGGTGCAGAGCTGGGTTTTGGGGGTTCAGGGCTGGATTCTGGGGTACAGGGCTGGGGTTTGGGGGTGCAGGGCTGGGTTTTGGGGGTGCAGGGCTGGATTCTGGGGTACAGGGCTGGGGTTTGGGGGTGCAGGGCTGGATTCAGGGGTGCAGAGCTGGGCTTTGGGGATTCAGGGGAGGATTTTGGGGTACAGGGCTGGGGTTTGGGGGTGCAGGGCTGGATTCTGGGGTACAGGGCTGGGGTTTGGGGGTGCAGGGCTGGATTTGGGGGTGCAGGGCTGGATTCTGGGGTACAGGGCTGGGGTTTGGGGGTGCAGGGCTGGATTCAGGGGTGCAGAGCTGGGCTTTGGGGATTCAGGGGAGGATTTGGGGGTACAGGGCTGGGTTTTAGGGGTGCAGGGCTGGATTTGGGGGCGCAGGGCTGGGTTTTGGGGGTGCAGGGCTGGATTCTGGGGTGCAGAGCTGGGATTTGGGGCTTCAGGGGAGGATTTGGGGGTGCAGGGCTGGGTTTCAGGGGCGCAGGTCTGAATTTGGGGGCGCAGGGCTGGATTTGGGGGTGCAGGGCTGGATTTGGGGGCGCAGGGCTGGGGTTTGGGGGTGCAGGGCTGGATTTGGGGGCGCAGGGCTGGGGTTTGGGGGTGCAGGGCTGGATTTGGGGGCGCAGGGCTGGATTTGGGGGCGCAGGGCTGGGGTTTGGGGGTGCGGGGCTGGATTTGGGGGTGCAGACCTGGGCTTTGGGGGTTCAGGGGAGGATTTGGGGGTACAGGGCTGGGGTTTAGGGGTGCAGGGCTGAATTTGGGGGCGCAGGGCTGGGGTTTGGGGGTGCAGAGCTATATTTGGGGTGGCGAGGCTGGATTTGGGGGGTGCAGGGGAAGATTTTGGGGTGCAGGGCTGAATTTGGGGGTGCAGGGCTGGATTCTGGGGTGCAGAGCTGGGATTTGGGGCTTCAGGGGAGGATTTGGGGGTGCAGGGCTGGGTTTCAGGGGCGCAGGTCTGAATTTGGGGGCGCAGGGCTGGATTTGGGGGTGCAGGGCTGGATTTTGGGGCGCAGGGCTGGGGTTTGGGGGTGCAGGGCTGGATTTGGGGGCGCAGAGCTGGGCTTTGGGGGTTCAGGGGAGGATTTGGGGGTACAGGGCTGGGTTTTAGGGGTGCAGGGCTGGATTCGGGGGCGCAGGGCTGGGGTTTGGGGTGCGGGGCTGGATTCGGGGGCGCAGGGCTGGGTTTGGGGGCGCAGAGCTATATTTGGGGTGGCGAGGCTGGGTTTGGGGGGGGTGCAGGGGAAGATTTTGGGGTGCCGGGTGGCGGTTTTGGGGGTGCAGGGGAGGATTTGGGGGGGGGCAGGGATGATTTGAGGGGGGCGGTGCAGGTTGGTGTCCGAGGCTGGGGTTTTGGGGGGGGCCGTACCGGTTGGGGGGGGCGGGGTTGGATTTGGGGGGTGCAGGGGAGGATTTGGGGGGTACAGAGGGGAGGATTTGGGGGGGGCCCCCCCCGTGATTTTTGGGGTGCTGCAGCTGGAGCCGGGGGTGCCCCTGCCCAGCCCCCAGGACCTGCTGGGCCGCATCCTGGTGAAGAACAAGAAGCGGCGGCCGAGGGCGGCCCCCGGCCCCCCCCCCCTGCGCCCCAAAACTCCCGGTGCCACCGACCCCGGTACCCCAAAACCTGCCCTGCACCCCAAAACCTGCCCTGCACCCCAAAACCTCTCCCGTGAACCCCCAAATCCTACCTGTAGCCTCAAAGCGCTCCGGCCCTCCGCCAGCGCCCCTGCACCCCAAAACCCTCTCCTGCACCCCAAAACCTCCCCCTGCGCCCCAACCCCCCTGCGCCCCAACCCCCCCCGCACCCCGAAACTACCCCCGCACCCCAAAACCACCCCCTGCACCCCAAAACCTCCCCCTGAACCCCCAAAGCTACCCCTGCACCCCAAAGCGCTCCAGCCCTGTGCCAGTGACCCCCGCACCCCAAAACCTCCCCTTTAAACCCCACCCCCCCTGCACCCCAAAACTCCTCCCTGCACCCCAAAAACCACCCCTGCACCCCAAAACCTCCCCCTTAAACCCTAGACTTCCCCCTGCACCCCAAAACTCCTCCCTGCACCCCAAACCTCACCTGCACCCCCCCCCCCAGACCCCAGCCTGCCCCTGAACCCCCACATCCCCCTCTACGGCACCCCAAAATCTGCAAGGAGCCCCCCCAAAACCCCACATCCAGCCCCCCCAAACCCTTCTGCCCCCCCCCCCCAAACTGCCTTCTGCCCCCCAAAACCCCCGGGGACCCCCCCAAAATCCACCGTCCCCCCCCCCCCCCCCCCCCCGAACGGCTGGGATTTGGGGTCCCCTCTGACGGCCCCGCCCCCCTGCAGGCCCCCCCCTCACGGAGCACCCCGAAACCGGGGTCCCCCCCGTACCCAACGGGGAGGAGAAGGGACCCAAGCTGGGTGAACCCCGAAAATCCATCGGTGAGTTCAGGGGTGCTGGGGGTGATTTTGGGGGTGCAGGGGGCATTCGAGGGGTGCCAGGTGGGATTTGGGGGTGCTGGTGGGGAATTTGGGGGTGCTAGGGGGAGATTTGGGGGTGCTGGTGGGGAATTTGGGGGTGCTAGGGGGAGATTTGGGGGTGCCGGTGGGGAATTTGGGGGTGCTAGGGGGAGATTTGGGGGTGCCGGTGGGGATTTGGGGGTGCCAGGGGGGATTTGGGGGTGCCGGTGGGGTGATTTGGGGGTGCCAGGGGGGATTTGGGGGTGCTGGTGGGGATTTGGGGGTGCCAGGGGGGATTTGGGGGTTCCAGGAGGTGATTTGGGGGTGCCGGTGGGGATTTGGGGGTGCCAGGGGGTGATCTGGGGGTGCCGGTGGGGATTTGGGGGTGCCAGGGGGGATTTGGGGGTGCCAGGGGGTGATTTGGGGGTGCCGGGGGGTGATTTGGGGGTGCTGGTGGGGATTTGGGGGTGCCGGTGGGGTGATTTGGGGGTGCCAGGGGGGATTTGGGGGTGCTGGTGGGGATTTGGGGGTGCCAGGGGGGATTTGGGGGTTCCAGGAGGTGATTTGGGGGTGCTGGTGGGGATTTGGGGGTGCCAGGGGGGATTTGGGGGTGCTGGTGGGGATTTGGGGGTGCCAGGGGGGATTTGGGGGTGCCGGTGGGGTGATTTGGGGGTGCCAGGGGGGATTTGGGGGTGCTGGTGGGGATTTGGGGGTGCCAGGGGGGATTTGGGGGTTCCAGGAGGTGATTTGGGGGTGCCGGTGGGGATTTTGGGGTGCCGGTGGGGATTTGGGGGGTGCAAAGGGGGATGGGGGGATCAGGGAGGAGGATGGGGGGTGATTTGGGGGTGCAGGGGGGTATTGAGGGGTGGGGGGGTCCCCCAAATCCTGCCCCCCCCTCCCCCCAGACCGCGAGGCCGACAGCGAGGAGGAGGAGGAGGAGGAGTTGCCGGAGATGAAGAAGCCGATGACGGACGAGGTGGGCGATTTTTGGGGGGGCCCTGAAGGGTTTGGGGGGGCTCTGAGGGGGTTTGGGGGGGCCCCGGCGGGTTTTGGGGGGCCCTGGGGAGCGAT
Organism: Sarcoramphus papa; assembly: GCA_037962945.1. Lineage (NCBI taxonomy): Eukaryota > Metazoa > Chordata > Aves > Accipitriformes > Cathartidae > Sarcoramphus > Sarcoramphus papa. The sequence continues at coordinate 16,977 of JBBMRM010000100.1, read as the reverse complement.
GGGCGGGCTGTGAGGGGTTTGGGGGGGCTTTTGGGGGTGATCTGGGAGGATTTGGGGGGGGGGGGGGCCTAGGGAGATGATTTTGGGGTGCGGGGCGATGCTTGATTTTGGGGTGCCAGGTGGTGCTTTTGGGGCGCGGGGCGGTGATTTTGGGGTGCGGGGTGATGATTTTGGGGCGCGGGGCGGTGATTTTGGGGTGCGGGCGGTGATTTTGGGGCGCGGGGCGGTGATTTTGGGGTGCGGGGGCGGTGATTTTGGGGTGCGGGGCGGTGCTTTTGGGGCGCAGGGCGGTGATTTTGGGGTGCGGGCGGTGATTTTGGGGTGCCGGGTGATGATTTTGGGGTGCAGAGCGGTGATTTTGGGGTGCGGGTGGTGATTTTGGGGCGCGGGGCGGTGATTTTGGGGTGCGGGCGGTGATTTTGGGGCGCGGGGCGGTGCTTTTGGGGCGCGGGGCGGTGATTTTGGGGTGCGGGTGGTGCTTTTGGGGCGCGGGGCGGTGATTTTGGGGCGCAGGGTGATGATTTTGGGGTGCGGGCGGTGCTTTTGGGGTGCGGGCGGTGATTTTGGGGTGCCGGGTGATGATTTTGGGGTGCGGGGCGGTGATTTTGGGGTGCCGGGTGATGATTTTGGGGTGCGGGGCGGTGATTTTGGGGTGCGGGGTGATGATTTTGGGGCGCAGGGCGGTGCTTTTGGGGCGCGGGGCGGTGATTTTGGGGTGCGGGCGGTGCTTTTGGGGCGCGGGGCGGTGATTTTGGGGTGCGGGCGGTGCTTTTGGGGCGCGGGGCGGTGATTTTGGGGTGCGGGGCGGTGCTTTTGGGGTGCAGAGCGGTGATTTTGGGGCGCAGGGTGGTGCTTTTGGGGCGCGGGGCGGTGATTTTGGGGTGCGGGGTGATGATTTTGGGGTGCGGGTGGTGCTTTTGGGGCGCGGGGCGGTGATTTTGGGGTGCGGGTGGTGCTTTTGGGGCGCAGGGCGGTGATTTTGGGGCGCAGGGCGGTGATTTTGGGGCGCGGGGCGGTGATTTTGGGGCGCGGGGCGGTGATTTTGGGGCGCGGGCGGTGATTTTGGGTTGCGGGGCGGTGATTTTGGGGCGCGGGGTGGTGATTTTGGGGCGCGGGGTGATGATTTTGGGGCGCGGGCGGTGATTTTGGGGCGCAGGGTGATGATTTTGGGGTGCGGGCGGTGATTTTGGGGCGCGGGGCGGTGATTTTGGGGTGCGGGCGGTGCTTTTGGGGCGCAGGGTGATGATTTTGGGGCGCAGGGTGATGATTTTGGGGTGCAGAGCGGTGATTTTGGGGCGCGGGCGGTGATTTTGGGGCGCGGGGCGGTGCTTTTGGGGCGCGGGGCGGTGATTTTGGGGTGCGGGTGGTGCTTTTGGGGCGCGGGGCGGTGATTTTGGGGCGCAGGGTGATGATTTTGGGGTGCGGGCGGTGCTTTTGGGGTGCGGGCGGTGATTTTGGGGCGCAGGCCGGTGATTTTGGGGCGCAGGGCGGTGATTTTGGGGCGCGGGGCGGTGATTTTGGGGTGCGGGGTGATGATTTTGGGGCGCAGGGCGGTGCTTTTGGGGCGCAGGGTGATGATTTTGGGGCGCAGGGTGATGATTTTGGGGTGCAGAGCGGTGATTTTGGGGCGCAGGCCGGTGATTTTGGGGCGCAGGGTGATGATTTTGGGGTGCGGGGTGATGATTTTGGGGCGCAGGGTGATGATTTTGGGGCGCGGGGCGGTGATTTTGGGGTGCGGGCGGTGCTTTTGGGGCGCAGGGTGATGATTTTGGGGTGCGGGCGGTGATTTTGGGGCGCAGGGTGATGATTTTGGGGTGCGGGGTGATGATTTTGGGGCGCAGGGTGATGATTTTGGGGCGCGGGGCGGTGATTTTGGGGTGCGGGGCGGTGATTTTGGGGCGCAGGGTGATGATTTTGGGGTGCGGGGCGGTGATTTTGGGGTGCCGGGTGATGATTTTGGGGCGCAGGGTGATGATTTTGGGGTGCAGAGCGGTGATTTTGGGGCGCAGGGTGGTGATTTTGGGGCGCAGGGTGATGATTTTGGGGTGCAGAGCGGTGATTTTGGGGCGCGGGGCGGTGATTTTGGGGCGCGGGGCGGTGCTTTTGGGGCGCGGGGCGGTGATTTTGGGGTGCGGGCGGTGCTTTTGGGGCGCGGGGCGGTGATTTTGGGGCGCAGGGTGATGATTTTGGGGTGCGGGCGGTGCTTTTGGGGTGCGGGCGGTGATTTTGGGGTGCCGGGTGATGATTTTGGGGTGCGGGGCGGTGATTTTGGGGTGCCGGGTGATGATTTTGGGGCGCAGGGTGATGATTTTGGGGTGCGGGCGGTGCTTTTGGGGCGCAGGGCGGTGATTTTGGGGTGCCGGGTGATGATTTTGGGGCGCGGGGCGGTGATTTTGGGGCGCAGGGCGGTGATTTTGGGGTGCGGGCGGTGATTTTGGGGTGCGGGGCGGTGCTTTTGGGGCGCAGGGCGGTGATTTTGGGGCGCAGGGTGATGATTTTGGGGTGCGGGCGGTGCTTTTGGGGTGCGGGCGGTGATTTTGGGGTGCCGGGTGATGATTTTGGGGTGCGGGGCGGTGATTTTGGGGCGCAGGGCGGTGATTTTGGGGTGCGGGCGGTGATTTTGGGGTGCGGGGCGGTGCTTTTGGGGCGCGGGGCGGTGCTTTTGGGGCGCAGGGTGGTGATTTTGGGGTGCGGGCGGTGCTTTTGGGGCGCAGGGTGATGATTTTGGGGCGCGGGGCGGTGATTTTGGGGCGCAGGGTGATGATTTTGGGGTGCGGGCGGTGCTTTTGGGGCGCAGGGTGATGATTTTGGGGCGCGGGGCGGTGATTTTGGGGCGCGGGCGGTGATTTTGGGGCGCAGGGTGGTGATTTTGGGGCGCAGGGTGATGATTTTGGGGTGCGGGCGGTGCTTTTGGGGCGCAGGGCACGGCCAGCAGCGAGGCGACGGCCACGGAGGAGATGTCCACGCTGGTCAACTACATCGAGCCCGTCAAGTTCAAGTCCTTCCCGGCCGCCAGCAGTCAGTGGGGTTTGGGGGGGCCGGGGGGGGTTTGGGGGGGCCGGGGGGGGTTTGGGGGGGCCCGGGGGGGGGTTGGGGGGGCCGGGGGGGGTTTGGGGGGGGCCCTGGGGGGGGGGAGGGGGGATTTGGGGGGGGGGTTGGGGAGCTCTTGGAGTCAGGGGGGGGGGATTGGGGGAATGGGAAGGGTCAAGGGTTGGGGGGGGGGGGGGGGTTCAGGGGTTTTGGGGGGAGCCTTGAGGGTTTGGGGGGGGCCCTGAGGGTTTTGGGGGGCCCTGAGGGTTTTGGGGGGGCCTATGGGGGTTTTGGGGGGCCCTGATGGGGTTTGGGGGTGTCCTGGAGGGGATTTTAGGGGGTTGGGGGGGGATTTGGGGGGCTTTTAGGGAGGCCCTGAGGGTTTGGGGGGGGCCTGAGGGGTTTTGGGGGGGCCTGAGGGGTTTGGGAGGGGGGGGCTGAGGGTTTTGGGGGGCCCTTGGGGGTTTTGGGGGGGCCTGAGGGGTTTGGGGGGGGGGCTGAGGGTTTTGGGGGGCCCTTGGGGGTTTTGGGGGGGGCCCTGAGGGTTTTGGGGGGGCCTGAGGGGTTTTGGGGGGGGGGCTGAGGGTTTTGGGGGGGGCCCTTGGGGGTTTTGGGGGGGGCCTGAGGGGTTTTGGGGGGGCCCTGAGGGTTTGGGGGGGGCCTTGGGGGTTTTGGGGGGCCCTGAGAGTTTTGGGGGGTCCTTTGGCTGATTTTGGGGGTCCCACAGGACTTGGCAGCATCTGCCAAAGCTTTGGGGGGGGGGGGGGGGGGTGTGGCCTTGGGGGTGTTTTGGGGGGGGGGGCCAGGGGGGCTGTGCGGTTTTGGGGGGGGGTTTTGGGGGGGCCGGGACCCCCCTTGGGTGATTTTTGGGGTGCTGGGGGGGGCCCCCCCAGAACGGAACAAGGCCTTCGAGATGTCGTCCTTCGTGGAGACGAAGGGGCTGGAGCAGCTCACCAAGAGCCCCCTCGAGTTCGTGGAGTATCCGCCAGCCGGGATTTGGGGGGACCCCCCCCCCCTCGGGATTTGGGGGGACCCCGGGAAGAGGGGGGTTTGGGGGGTGTAGAGGGGGTTTGGGGGGGCTTTTGGGGGGGATGGGGTCAGTTTTGGGGTGCCCTTGGGGGAGATAGGGGGTTTTGGGGTGCATTTGGGGGGGATGAGGTCAGTTTTGGGGTGCCCTTGGGGGAGATAGGGGGGTTTTGGGGTGCATTTGGGGGTGTGTAGGGGGATTTGGGGGGGATGGGGTCAGTTTTGGGGTGCTCTTGGGGGAGGAAGGGGGGATTTGGGGGGCTTTTGGGGGGATGAGGTGAGTTTTGGGGTGCTCTTGGGGGAGATGGGGGGTTTTGGGGTGCATTTGGGGGGGATGAGGTGAGTTTTGGGGTGCTCTTGGGGGAGATGGGGGGTTTTGGGGTGCATTTGGGGGGGATGAGGTGAGTTTTGGGGTGCCCTTGGGGGAGATAGGGGGGTTTTGGGGTGCATTTGGGGGTGTGTAGGGGGATTTGGGGTGCATTTGGGGGGGATGAGGTGAGTTTTGGGGTGCTCTTGGGGGAGACGGGGGTTTTGGGGGGCTTTCAGGGGATATAAGCAGGTTTTGGGGTGCTCTGGGGCTGTTTGGGGGGCCGTGGGGCAGCCGTGGGGCGGCCGTGGCTTTGCCAGGACAGGTTAGAGAGCAACGGAGCAGCCGTGGGGCCGGTTGGGCTGTATGGAAGTGGTACGGGGCTGGTGTGGGGTGGCCTATGGGGCGGCCGTGGGGCAGCTATGGGGCAGCTATGGGGCAGCCGTGGGTCGCGTGGCCCTTGACGCGCAGGTACAACAAGCGCCAGCTGAGCCGCGTTTACCCCAAGGGCACCCGCGTCGACTCCTCCAACTTCCAGCCCCAGCTCTTCTGGAACGCCGGCTGCCACATGGCCGCCCTCAACTTCCAGACCCTCGGTCAGCCCCACGGCACGACCCACGGCGCGGCCCCGACCCATAGCGCGGCCCCTTTCCCCCCCACCCCTTGCCCCATTGCGTGGTCCACAGCGTGACCCACCGTGCCCCCCCCCCCAGCTCGCGGCACAGATCCAGAGCGCGGTTCCGACCCATAGCATGACCCATAGCGTAGCCCTGAGCCACAGCGTTGACCCATAGCGTGGTCCAGCCCCATAGCGTGGCCCAGCCCCATAGTGTGACCTATAGCACGGTCCATAGTGCAACCCATGGTGCAGCAGACCTATAGCGTGACCCACCACGTGGCCCTGACCCACAGCACAGCCCCACAGCGGGGTCCTCCTGCACCCCATAGCTGCCCCCAGCCCCACAGCACCCCATGCCTCTGACCCCCACAGCTGCACCCAGCACCCCACTGTGACTCCTAGGGGCTGCCCCACAGCGCTGACCGTGCCCCACAGCACTGATCCTGCCCCACAGCTCTGCCCCCTCGCCCCATGGCTCAGCCCCACAGCGCTGACCCCTGCCCCACGGCTCTGCCCCACGGCTCTGCCCCACTGCCCCACGGCTCTGCCCCACGGCGTGCCCCAGACGTGCCGATGCAGCTGAACCTGGGGCTGTTCGAGTCCCAAGGCGCCCCGAGCCCCATCATGGCTCTGCCCCTGAGCCCCATGGCTCAGCCCCATGGCTCTTCCCCCCTGCCCCATGGCTCAGCCCCACGGCGCTGACCCCTGCCCCACGGCTCTGCCCCACGGCGCGCCCCAGACGTGCCGATGCAGCTGAACCTGGGGCTGTTTGAGTCCCAAAGAGCCCCGAGCCCCATCACGGCTCTGCCCCCGAGCCCCACGGCTCTGCCCCACGGCTCAGCCCCACGGCGCTGACCCCTGCCCCACGGCTCTGCCCCACGGCGCGCCCCAGACGTGCCGATGCAGCTGAACCTGGGGCTGTTCGAGTCCCAAGGCGCCCCGAGCCCCATCACGGCTCTGCCCCCGAGCCCCACGGCTCTGCCCCACGGCTCAGCCCCACGGCGCTGACCCCTGCCCCACGGCTCTGCCCCACGGCGCGCCCCAGACGTGCCGATGCAGCTGAACCTGGGGCTGTTCGAGTACAACGCCCGCTGCGGGCTCCTGCTGAAGCCCGAGTTCATGCGGCGCCAGGACAAAACCTTCGACCCCTTCGCCGAGGACCTGGTGGACGGGATCGTGGCCAACACCCTGCGGGTGCAGGTGGGCGCCCCGGGGGGGGGGGGGGGTCCCCACAGCCCCCCCCAAAATGGCTCCAGGGAGTGGGGGGTCCCCACAGCCCCCCCAAAATGGCCCTGGGGGAGTGGGGGGTCCCTGCAGCCCCCCAAAATGGCTCCAGGGGGTGAGGAGTCTCCACAGCACCCCAAAATGGCTCCAGGGAGTGGGGGGTCCCCACAGCCCCCCTAAAATAGCCCTGGGGGAGGGGGGGTCCCCACAGCCCCCCCAAAATGGCTCCAGGGGGTGAGGAGTCTCCACAGCACCCCAAAATGGCTCCAAAGGGGGTGGGGGGTCCCCACAGCCCCCCCAAAATGGCTCTGGGGGAGGGGGGTCCCTGCAGCCCCCCCAAAATGGCTCCAGGGGTTGAGGGGTCCCCACAGCAGCTCTAAATGTCCCAGGGGTGGGGTTCCCCCCGCAGCCCCCCCAAAATGGCCCTGGGAGAGGGGGCGAGGGGTCCCCACAGCCCCCCCAAAATGGCCCTGGGGGAGTGGGGGGTCCCTGCAGCCCCCCAAAATGGCTCCAGGGGGTGAGGAGTCTCCACAGCACCCCAAAATGGCTCCAAAGGGGGTGGGGGTCCCTCCACAGCCCCCCCAAAATGGCTCCAGGGGAGTGGGGACCCCCCAAAGCCCCCCCAAAATGGCCCTGGGGAAGGGGGGGTCCCCCACAGCACCCCTAAATATCCCTAAAGGTGGGGGGGGGGGTGTCCCAGCACCCCTACTTACCCCAAGGCACGGGCAGGTTTGGGGGTGCCAGGCCGATTTTGGGGGGTCCCCCCCCCCCCAGGTGATCTCGGGGCAGTTCCTGTCGGAGCAGCACGGGGTGGGGAGGGGGTTTGGGGGTGCTGGGTGGGTTTGGGGGTGTCAGGAGGGGTGGAGGGACCCCGGGGCAGGTTTGGGGGTGCCAGGCCGATTTTGGGGGGTCGTCCCCCCCCCAGGTGATCTCGGGGCAGTTCCTGTCGGAGCAGCACGGGGTGGGGAGGGGGTTTGGGGGTGCTGGGTGGGTTTGGGGGTGTCGCAGTGGGTTTGGGGGTGTCAGGAGGGGTGCAGGGACCCCGGGGCAGGTTTGGGGGTGCCAGGCCGATTTTGGGGTCCCCCCCCCAGGTGATCTCGGGGCAGTTCCTGTCGGAGCAGCACGGGCTGGGGAGGGGGTTTGGGGGTGCTGGGTGGGTTTGGGGGTGTCGCAGTGGGTTTGGGGGTGCCAGGAGGGGTGCAGGGACCCTGGGGCGGGTTTGGGGGTGCCAGGCCGATTTTGGGGTGTACCCCCCCCCCAGGTGATCTCGGGGCAGTTCCTGTCGGAGCAGCACGGGGTGGGGAGGGGGTTTGGGGGTGTCGCAGTGGGTTTGGGGGTGCCAGGAGGGGTGCAGGGACCCCGGGGCAGGTTTGGGGGTGCCAGGCCGATTTTGGGGTCCCCCCCCCCCCCAGGTGATCTCGGGGCAGTTCCTGTCGGAGCGCCGCGGCGGGGTCTACGTGGAGGTGGACGTCTTCGGGCTGCCGGTGGACACGCGGCGCCGGTTCCGCACCCGGCCCTGCCAGGGGAACCCCTTCAACCCCGTCTGGGACGAGGAGCCCTTCCTCTTCCACAAGGTGCCGGACTGGGGGGGACTGGGAGGGACTGGGGGGTACTGGGAGGGGATGAGGGGGCACTAGGGGGGGACTAGGAGGGACTGGGAAGGGATTGGGGGGCACTGGGAGGCAACTGGGGGGCACTGGGGGGGGATTAGGGGGCACTGGGAGGGGACTGGGAGGGGACTGGGGGGGACTGGGGGGGGGATTAGGAGGGACTGGGGGCACTGGGAAGGACTGGGGGACATGGGGGGGGACTAGGGGGCACTGGGAGGGACTGGGGGGTGACTAGGAGGGACTGCGAGATACTGGGGGCACTGGGAGGGACTGGGGGGCACTGGGGGGGGACTAGGAGGGACTGGGAGATACTGGGGGCACTGGGAGGGACTGGGGGGCACTGGGGGGGGACTAGGAGGGACTGGGAGGTACTGGGAGGTACTGGGGGCACCGGGGGGGGACCGGGGGGCACTGCGGGGGGACATAGGGGCACATGGGGAGGGACTGGGGGGCACAGGGAGGGGACTGAGAGGGCCTGGGAGAGATCGGGAGGGAGCTAGCAGGCCCTGGTGGCACTGGGGGGCACTGGGGGAGCCCTGGGGGGCACTGGGAGCCGTGGCGAGGCGGGTGCCCCCCCCCCAGGTGGTGCTGCCCTCCCTGGCCTCCCTGCGCGTGGCTGCCTACGAGGAGGGGGGGCGCTTCCTGGGGCACCGCGTCCTGCCCGTGGCCTCCCTGCGCTCCGGTGAGGGGGGGCCTGGGGGGTCCCTGGGGGCTGGGGGGGTCCCTGGGGGGGTCCCCAGGGTGGGGGGATCCCTGGGGGCTGGGGGGGGGGTCCCCATGGCGGGGGGGGGGGGTCCTCCATGGGGTCGGGCCTACTCACAGTGCCATGGCAACGGGGACCTGGGGGTGCCAAGCCTACCCACACTGCCCTGCACCCAGCCTGTTGCCATGGCAACAGAAGGCCGGGCCTACCCACACTGCCCTGCAGTCAGCCTGTTGCCATGGCAACAGAAGGCCGGGCCTACCCACGGTGCCTTGCAGCCAGCCTGTTGCCATGGTAACAGAAGGCCGGGCCTACCCACAGTGCCTTCCACCCAGCCTGTTGCCATGGTAACAGAAGGCCGGGCCTACCCACGGTGCCTTGCACCCAGCCTGTTGCCATGGTAACAGAAGGCCGGGCCTACCCACGGTGCCTTGCACCCAGCCTGTTGCCATGGTAACAGAAGGCCGGGCCTACCCACGGTGCCTTGCACCCAGCCTGTTGCCATGGCAACAGGTGGCTGGGCCTACCCACAATGCCCTCTACCCAGCCTGTTGCTATGGTAACGGAGAGGCAGGTAGGCCTTCCCACAATGCCCTGTGGGACTGGTTGCCATAGTAATAGGGACCATAGGGATGTAGTGCTTACCCACAATGCCTTCCACCCAGCCTGTTACCATGGTAACAGGGGTCTGGGCCTACCCACAATGCCCTGCACCCAACCTGTTGCCATGGCAAGAGGTTAGGCCTACCCATAGTGCCCTGCACCCAGCCTGTTGCCATGGCAACAGGAGGCCAGGCCTACCTACAATGCCCTCCACTCAGCCTGTTACCATGGTAACAGGGATTTGGGCCTACCCACAATGCCCTCTACTCTGTCTGTTACCATGGTAACAGGGATTTGGGCCTACCCACAATGCCTCAGCCTGTTACCATGGAAACAAGTATCCGGGCCTACCCACAATGCCCTGCGGGGCCTGTCGCCATGGCAACAGCTGGGGTGGGGGGTGGGGGAGGCCTGTCCCCAGGGGCAGGTTTGGGGGTGCAGGGCCTTGCCCCCCATTCCCAGGCACCCCCCCCTCAGCCGCCATGTTGTGTGTGTCGTGTTCCCCCCCCCCCCGGCCCAGGCTACCACTATGTCTGCCTGCGCAACGAGAGCAACCAGCCGCTCTGCCTGCCCGCCCTCCTGCTCCACACCCAGGCCTGCGACTACGTCCCCCACGGCCACCAGGGTGCGAAGGGGGGGGGGGGAACCCCAAAACCCGAAGGGGGGAGCCCCCCAAAAACCCTGGGGGGCCCCCCCAAATCTCAGGGAGCCCCCAAAGACCCAGGGCGGGGGGGGGGGGGGGCAGCAGCCCCAGGGTGGGGATTGGGGCAGCCCCAGCGTGCGTTTGTGAGGGTTTGACCCCATTTTTGGGGGCGTCCCCCCCTTCTTTTTGGGGGTCCCCTGTGCTTTTTGAGGGGGGGGTGGTCCTCGGGAGTTGAGGGGTCCCCAAAAGTTGGGGGGGGCTGGGGGGGGAGGCAGCACCCCCAGGGCTCAGCACTAGATGGGGATTGGGGCAGCCTCAGCACACATTTGTGAGGGTTTGACGCCATTTTGGGGGGTCCCCCCCCTCCTCTTTTGGGGGGTCCCTTGTGCTTTTGGGGGGGCTCCTCTGGAGTTGGGGGGGGACCCCCAAAAGTTTTGGGGGAGTGCAGCACCTCCAGAGCTCAGTGCTGGGTGGGGATCAGAGCAGCTCCGGAACTCCTTTGTGAGGGTTTGACCCATTTGGGGGGGGGGGGTCCCCCCTCTTTTTAGGGGGCCCCTGTGCTTTTTGGGGGGCCCTGCTTTTTGGGGGGGTACCCCGAAAGTTGGGGGGGTCAGGAGGGGCAACACCCCCAGGACTGGGTGCTGGATGAGGATCAGGGCAGCCCCAGCACCCACTTGAGAGGGTTCACCCTATTTTGGGGGGTCTCCCCCACTTTTTGGGGGTCCCCTGTGCTTTTTAAGGGGTCCCCTGCTTTTTGGGTGACCCCATTTGTGGGGTACCCCCCATTTCTGGGGTACCCCTCGGTTTCAGGGTGCCTATTTTGGGGGTGTCTCTCACTTCTGGGGTGTCCCCATTTTGGGGGCTGTCTCATTCCTGGGGTGTCCGCATTTGGGGGTGTCTCCCATTTTGAGGGTGTCTTTCTTTTTGGGGTCCCCCTACTTTTGGGGTGCTCTCACTGATGGGCTTCTCCCCATTTTTGGGGTGCCCCCTCATTTCCCCCATTGTTAGGGTGCCTCATTTTTGCCTCCCTCATTGTTGGGGTGCCCCCAATTTCCCCTCATTTTTGGAGTACCCACTGTTACTCCCCCTCGCCCCCCCATTTTTGGGGTGCCCCCCCATTTCCCTCATTTTTTGGGGTGCCGCCCATGTTGGGGATCCCCCCTTTTTCGAGGGGTCCCCCAATTTTGGGGGGGGGGGGAGGTGTCACACCCACCGCTGGCAGCTCCCTTTGGCCCTATCGCTCCCATTTTGGGGGGGGGGGGTGTCTCCCCTTTTTGGGGGGATCTCTCCTTTTTTGGGGGGATCCCCCCTTGGGTTTTTGGGGGGGCTCCTTCCCCCCAGTCACCCCAAAATCTCATGGTCCCCCCAAGATTACGCCGAGGCCTTGATCAACCCCATCAAACACGTCAGCCTGATGGACCAGCGCGCCCGGCAGCTGGCCGCCCTCATGGGGGACGGCGAGGTGGGGGGACCCCCGAGGATTTGGGGGGGCCCCAAGGGGTTTTGGGGGGGCCCTGAGGGGTTTTGGGGGCCCCAAGGGGTTTTGGGGGGCCCTGAGGGGGTTTGGGGGGGGCTGTAGTGGATTTGGGGGAGCCCTTGGGGGAGGTTCAGGTGGGTCTGGGATGGATGCGGGGGGAGGTGGAGAATTTTGGGGTGTCATGGAGGATTTGGGGGGGGTGAGAGGGTTTGGGGGGGGCCCCGAGGGGTTTTGGGGGGCCCTGGGGGGGGGTTGGGGGGGCAGGGAGGATTTTGGGGGGTTCAGGGAGGGTTTTGGGGGGGTCTGGAAGGGTTTGGGGGGGCCCCAAGGGTTTGGGGGGGCCCCAAGGGGTTTTGGGGGGACCCAGGGGATTTGGGGGGGCCCAAATAATTTGGGGGGCCCCTGAACCCCACCTCTCGCCCCGCCAGGAGAACCCCGAGAAACCCCGCGAGAACCCGGGGGGGGCGCGAGGGGAGGCGGCCGCTGCCCCGCCCCCTGAGCCCTGCCCTGCCCCGCCCCCTGGGGCCCCACCCCCCGGGGCCCCCCCTGTCTCCAGCCCAGGTAAGGGGGGGGGGGTCCCCCCCAAAACCCCGCCCTTGGGGCCCCCCAAGTTCTTCCTTCCCTTCCTCTGGGGGGCACCCAGCTCCCTGGGGGGGCCCCCCAAAATCTGGGGGTGCTAAAGGGGGGGGGGGCCCAAAACCCCGCCCTTGGGCCCCCCAAGTTCTTCCTTCCCTTCCTCTGGGGGGCACCCAGCTCCCTGGGGGGGCCCCCCAAAATCTGGGGGTGCTAAAGGGGGGAACACACATGACACCCAACCCCCGGGGGGGCCCCCCCCCTTTATTTTGTTTCTCCCCAGGGCAAAGGGATGATCTCATCGCCAGCGTCCTCACGGGTAAGATTTGGGGGGCCCCCCCTTGATTTAGGGGGACACACCCCCCCCCAGCTGCACCCCAATACCTGAGGGGGGGGCCCCCCCAAATCTCCCATCCTGGGTCCCCCCGAAACAATCCGTGGGGTAGTTTTTCTGACGGCTGTAGCCCCTGTTGGAGGGCTGTGGGGGTCCCCCAATTTGTTGTGCCCTCCCCTCCCCCCCGAAGAGTTTTGGGGACCCCCCCTGCACCCCCAAATCCCCTCTGCACCCCCAAATCTTCCTCTGCACCCCCAAATTCCCCCCATTTACTGCCATGGGGTGACATAGAGCATCCCATGAGATACAGGGTGCCCATTGACACCTGTACCCCCCATTTTCAGGTCATGGGGGGGTCCCCCAGATTGTTGTGCTCCCTGAGAAGTTTTAGGGACCCCCCCTGCACCCCCAAATCCCCCCTGCACCCCCAAATCCCCCCTGAACCCCCAAAACTTCCTCTGCATCCCCCAAATTCCCCCCATTTACTGCCATGGGGAAACGTAGGGCATCCCATGAGACACAGGGTGCCCCTGGAGAACTGTACCCCCCATTTTCGGGCCATGGGGGGGTCCCCCCAAATTGTTGTGCCCCCCCAAGAAATTTTAGGGACCCCCTGCACCCCCAAATCTTCCTCTGCACCCCCAAATTCCCCCCATTTACTGCCATGGGGTGACAGAGCATCCCATCAGACACAGGGTGCCCCTTGACAACTGTACCCCCCATTTTTGGGTCATGGGGGGTCCCCCAAATTGTTGTGCCCCCCCAAGAAATTTTAGGGACCCCCTGCACCCCCAAATCCCCTCTGAACCCCCAAATCCCCCCTGCACCCCCAAATCTTCCTCTGCACCCCCAAATTCCCCCCATTTACTGCCATGGGGCAGCGTAGGGCATCCCATGAGACACAGGGTGCCCCTGGAGAGCTGTACCCCCCATTTTGAGGTCATGGGGGAGTCCCACAAATTGCCGTGCTCCCCCCGAGAAGTTTTGGGGACCCCCCTGCACCCCCAAATCCCCCCTGAACCCCCAAATTCCCCCCATTTACTGCCATGGGGCAACATAAAGCATCCCATGAGACACAGGGTGTCTCTGGAGAGCTGTACCCCCCATTTTTGGGTCATGGGGGGGTCCCCCAAATTGTTGTGCCCCCCCAAGAAATTTTAGGGACCCCCCTGCACCCCCAAATCCCCCCTGCACCCCCAAATCTTCCTCTGCACCCCCAAATTCCCCCCATTTACTGCCATGGGGCGACATAGAGCATCCCGTGAGACACAGGGTGCCCCTTGAGAACTGTACCCCCCATTTTGAGGTCATGGGGGGGTCCCCCAAATTGTTGTGCCCCCCCCAAGAAGTTTTGGGGACCCCCCCTGCACCCCCAAATCCCCCCTGAACCCCCAAATCCCCCCAGAGGTGTCCCCGCAGTCGGTGGAAGAGCTGCGGCAGCACAAAGCCTACGTGAAACTGCTGAAGCAACAGTACCGGGAGCTGAAGGAACTGCGCAAGAAACACGTCAAGAAGCTGGTGGCTCTGCACAAGCGCCTGGCAGCCAGGTGGGACCCCAAAACCCTGCACCCCCAAACCCACACCCCCCCCCCCCAGCACCCCAAAATCGCCCCTGGGCCCCCCCAAAAAATCACAGCTCCAAAGCTGCCCCGGCTCAACGCAGGCGGCCGGGAGAGAGAGAAAAAGCCTTTGGTGCTAAAAAAAGGGGCACCCCAAAAAGTGGGGTTACCCCAACACCAGTTCTAGGGGGTCCCCCAAAATGCTCCGGTACCCCAAATCAGCCAGGGGACCCCAAAATTATTTTGGGATCCCCCAAAAATGAGGCTGGCACCCCCAAACTGCCCCCCACTCTCCCAGAGATCTGGAGCAGCAAATTAAGAGGGTTAAAGCGGGCAGAGCCCCGAAAAAGGGGCACCCCAAAAAGTGAGGTCACCCCAGCGCGGATCGTAGGGGTCCCCCAAAATGCTCCGGCACCCCAAATCGGCCAGGGGACCCCAAAATTACTTTGGGACCCCCCGAAAATGAGGCTGGCACCCCCAAACTGCCCCCCACTCTCCCAGAGATCTGGAGCAGCAAATTAAGAGGGTTAAAGCGGGCAGAGCCCCGAAAAAGGGGCACCCCAAAAAGTGAGGTCACCCCAGCACGGATCGTAGGGGTCCCCCAAAATGCTCCGGCACCCCAAATCGGCCAGGGGACCCCAAAATTACTTTGGGACCCCCCCGAAAATGAGGCTGGCACCCCCGAACTGCTCCCCACTCTCCCAGAGATCTGGAGCAGCAGATTAAGAGGGTCAGAGCAGGTGGAGCCCCGAAAAAGGGGCACCCCAAAAAAAAGGGGCACCCCAAAAAAGGGGCACCCCAAAAAAGGGGCACCCCAAAAAAAAGGGGCACCCCAAAACCCACAGTGCTCCCCTCCTAAAGAGCCCTGGGGGCACCCAAAGCAATCGTGGTGCCCCCCAAAATCCTGGGGTACCACCGAATCTGCCCTAAGCACCACAAGCAGCAGGCGGGACCCCCAAGCGGGGTGCCCCAGCCCCCCCAAAGTGAACCATGCCCCCCCCAAAATGAACCCAGGGGACCCCAAAATCGGGGGGGCGGGGGGGGCCAACCAACCACCCTGCCCCCAACTGGGGGTCCCCCAAAACAGCTGCTCCCCCCCCCCCAAAAGCCCCCACCAAGCTTCCAAATGCCCCCAAAATCTCCCCCACGGGGCACCCCAAAAACCTGACCCCCCCCCCGCGATATTGGGGGGGGTGAGGGGGGGCCCCCAAAGTGGGGAGGGGGGGGGTCCCCCCTAATTTGGGGTGTCCCCCCCCCCCCAACAGCGGCAGCAAGTCGGCGGAGGCGGGGGGGCAGCGAGCGGCGCTGCGGGGGCTGCTGCAGCTGCGGGAGGAGCAGCACCACGCCGAGCACGGCTGCAAGCGGGAGCACCTCCGGCAGGTAACTGGGCGTACTGGGAGCACTGGGAGGAGCGGGGAGGGCAGTGGGCCAAGCAGGGCTGGAAGCGGGAGCAGCTGCGGCAGGTAACTGGGCATAGTGGGAGCACTGGGAGGGACTGGGAGGAGCGGGGAGGGCAGCGGGCCAAGCACGGCTGGAAGCAGGAGCACCTCCGGCGGGTAACTGGGCATAGTGGGAGCACTGGGAGGGACTGGGAGGAGCGGGGAGGGCAGCGGGCCGATCACGGCTGCAAGCGGGAGCACCTCCGGCAGGTAACTGGGCGTACTGGGAGCACTGGGAGGAGCAGGGAGGGCAGTGGGCCAAGCAGGGCTGGAAGCGGGAGCAGCTGCGGCAGGTAACTGGGCATAGTGGGAGCACTGGGAGGGACTGGGAGGAGCAGGGAAGGGCAGTGGGCCGAGCAGGGCTGGAAGCAGGAGCACCTCCGGCGGGTAACTGGGCATAGTGGGAGCACTGGGAGGGACTGGGAGGAGCGGGGAGGGCAGCGGGCCGAGCAGGGCTGGAAGCGGGAGCACCTCCGGCAGGTAACTGGGCGTACTGGGAGCACTGGGAGGGACTGGGAGGAGCGGGGAGGGCAGCGGGCCGAGCACGGCTGCAAGCGGGAGCACCTCCGGCAGGTAACTGGGCGTACTGGGAGCACTGGGAGGGACTGGGAGGGCAGCGGGGAGGGCAGCGGGCCGAGCAGGGCTGGAAGCGGGAGCACCTCCGGCAGGTAACTGGGCGTACTGGGAGCACTGGGAGGGACTGTGAGGAGCGGGGAGGGCAGTGGGCTGAGCAGGGCTGCAAGCGGGAGCACCTCCGGCAGGTAACTGGGCGTACTGGGAGCACTGGGAGGGACTGGGAGGGCAGCGGGGAGGGCAGCGGGCCGAGCACGGCTGCAAGCGGGAGCACCTCCGGCAGGTAACTGGGCGTACTGGGAGCACTGGGAGGGACTGTGAGGAGCGGGGAGGGCAGTGGCCGAGCACGGCTGCAAGCGGGAGCACCTCCGGCAGGTAACTGGGCGTACTGGGAGCACTGGGAGGGACTGGGAGGGCAGCGGGGAGGGCAGTGGGCCGAGCACGGCTGCAAGCGGGAGCACCTCCGGCAGGTAACTGGGCGTACTGGGAGCACTGGGAGGGACTGGGAGGGCAGCGGGGAGGGCAGTGGGCCGAGCAGGGCTGGAAGCGGGAGCACCTCCGGCAGGTAACTGGGCGTACTGGGAGCACTGGGAGGGACTGTGAGGAGCGGGGAGGGCAGTGGGCCGAGCAGGGCTGGAAGCGGGAGCAGCTGCGGCAGGTAACTGGGTGTACTGGGAGCACTGGGAGGGACTGGGAGGGCAGCGGGGAGGGCAGGGCTGGAAGTGGGAGCAGCTCTGGCAGGTAACTGGGCATAGTGGGAGCACTGGGAGGGACTGGGAGCAGCAGGGAGGGTTGTACTGGCCCATACTGGTGTGTACTGGGGGTGTGTGCAGCTCCAGCACTCAGGAGGGCCGTACTGGTGCTTACTGGTTTGTACTGGGATATTGAAAACCCAGCAGTACTTGGGGCCATACTGACCTATATTGGTCTGTACTGGTGCATGCTGGTCTGTACTGGGAGTGTGTGCACACCCCCAGCATCTGGGAGGCCCATACTGGTGCTTACTGGTCTGTACTGGCATATTGAAAACCCAGCAGTAAGGAGCACTGTACTGGCTTATACTGGTGCATACTGGTCTGTACTTGGGGTGCGCGCAGCCCCAGCAGCCGGGAGGGCCATATTGGTCCATACTGGTCCTTACTGGTGTGTACTGGTCCCAGGCCCAGCAGCGGCTGCGGGAGGTGGCGCTGGAGGCTCAGGCTGCCCAGCTCAAGCGCTTGCGCCAAACCAGTGAGAGGTGGGTGCTGGGGGACTGGG
>JBBMRM010000099.1:0-38901 GCA_037962945.1 Sarcoramphus papa | reverse complement strand
GAGGTACGGGCTGGGGGGGTGCGCCTGGGTGTCCTGCCCCCACCGCCGCCTTAGTGTGTCCGTCCGTCCCCCCCCAGCAGCTGCGGCGTGGCCCAGTGCGGGTGGATAATTAGCGCCGGCCAGGTAATGAACCCCTGGGGTTGCGGGGGGCAAACGCCAGCACCCCCGGGGGTCCCATGGGTGCTGGCACTGGGGTGGCCCCTGCTGCAAGGTGGTTGGCACCCCAATGTGCATCGCTGCTGGGCTGCGGACGGGGAGGGGGTGTGGAGTGGGATCGGGGGGAGCTGCCGGGGGGCTGTGCCCCCCACCGTGGAGCCCGGCCCCCCCTCCCCACGCTGTTTTACACCCCTGTTGAGCTGCTGGCGGACGAGGGTTTCGCCGGCAGCGCCGAAGCGTCCCGAGCGGCAGCGGGGCCCCGGGCGGCAGCTCTGGAGGAGCCTCGGCCGAGTTTTAATTAATCCAAGAGAACGAGGGCACGGGTTGGGGGCCGGGGGCTCCCCTGGTGCGGCACCCAGCTCGGCTCTCCCCCACTGGCTGCTGCACCGAGCAGGATGTGTCCCTGCGGGATGCGGGGACCACGGGGCCATCGGCAGCGCCGGGGATGGGGGGAGCTCCTGTGCTGCGTGGGATGGGGGTCCCCAGGGTCCTGGGGGGGGGGGGGTACCCCGGCCCCCCAGGCTGGCAGCGAGGAGGTGCTGGGGGGTGGGCAGGCTGCGGGGGGGGTGCAGGGTGAGGTGATGGGGGGAAACCTGGGAGCTTCTTCCCTGGGGGGGGGTTAAAAGCCACCCCAATCTTATGTGGATTCTCTGGTGTCTGATGGAAGCCACACGTGCACCCCACCGTCCCTGCTGGGGTGGGCGTCCTTGGGGACACCATGCAGGATTTCGGTGTCTGTGGGGCCCCCAGCCCCGTGTCGGGATGGAGCGGGACGGGGGGGGGGGGTCACGGGACGGGGACGTGCCGACAGCACCCGCCATGCAAGGGAGCAGGGCTGGGACCCCCCCGGGAGCGGGGCCGTGCACCCAAAGCGGGGGCTGCGTGGGGCGAGGACAGGGAGGGGGGCTGGCACAGCCTGGCAGGGACCTTGTCCTGGCCCCCCCCCCCCCCGGGGGCGAGGAGTGGGGGAAGCAGCTCCGCTGGGAAGCTCGGCTTTGGGATGGGGCGCAGGGGCTTGGGACCCCCTGCAGCCCCCTAATCGGCCCATCACACCCCCCGCCAGACCCCTTGCTCCCCGGGTGTGCGGGGCTGTGCCCACCGGTGGCACTTGGAGACGTCACCCAAGTGCCACCGGTGGGTGGGTGGTGGGTCGGTGGGTGCCCGCAGCCGGCTGGGCACCTCTGTGGGGCTGGTGGGTGCTCAGGGGCGGCCCCTTGGGGGCACCCTGCGTGACAGCACCCCAGGGCACCCCGGGATGCTCTCCTGTCCTTACTCCCTGCAGGGTGCCAGGCCTCAGCCAGGGTCACTGTCCCCGTGTTGGTGGCACATCCCCGGGGGACCGCTCTGCAGCCCCCCCCCCCCCCCCCCCCCCCAGTGCTCCCCACTGCCAGGCGTGGCAGCGATGTCCCCCGGGTGCTGCAGGACCTGGTGGCCTTGTGTCCCCCACGGGTGGGTCCCCCACGTCCCCCATGGCAGAGAGCGGCGGTTGCGTCCCGGTCCGGCCGAAGCAAAGATCTTATCGCAAGTCCATTAATGTCCCGCTCGTCCCCTCGCCGGTGACCCTGCTGCGGGGGGTGGCACAGGGGACGGGGACACCTTTGCCACCGGAGCATCACCCTGCGGCGTTGCGGGGGTCCCACCACACGTGCATGGGGTGCTGCTCCCTGGGGACCAGCCCGGCCGGAGGCAACACCAGCATCCCTGGGGCCAGCGGCTGACCCAGGGCCTCATCCTGCCCCGCGGCGTGCCAGCAGCCCCGGGCCGTGCCACACACGTGCTGTGGCAGGCGCCGTGCCGGCAGCCAGCGCGGTGGAAGGGAAGAGGGATGCTGCGAGGCTTTTTTAAGCAGCGGGGAAAGGTTATAACAGGATTGATGAGCTTCGGGATGGGAAAATGGCTCTGTGTCCGGCAGCGCCGGTGGAGCCAAACACAATTAACCACGCAGAAGGCTACGGCAGGGTAATTAAATTATTGCAACGTGGCACCTGTAAAGCGGCGCAAGGGCCCATCCATCTCCCGCTCAGCCCAAACCTCGCCTCTCCCTCCTCCGTCCCCGGCGGGGAGCGACGTGGCCGGTGCCTCTGCCATGCACCCGGCGCCGGCGTGTGCCATCCCGGTGGCCGCACCGGCCACGAGCCAAACCCCGTCCTGGGCAACTGTAAGGGGCTGCAGGAAGATGACGAGCCTCTCGCTCATCCCTGGCAGCACCGTGGTGCCGAGCCGCGCACCCACCACCGCTCACCGGCTGGCCGCCGGCCCCGCTGCAGCTCCGGGCTTGTGGCTGCCAGCCAGGCAGATGCAATTAGCCACCGGTCCCTGACAAGGGATCGATGGTGGAGGGATGCGGCCGGTGAAGTGCCGGTGTTCCGGGTGATGGAGCAGAGGTCGGTGCAGCGCCGGGAGGCCTCGCGGTACCGGGGGTCAGTGCTTGCTGGAGTGGGCAGCAGGGCAGGCAGGAGGGAGCACCCTCTGCTGCTGGCAGGGTGGTGCAGGCAGGAGGGAGCACCCCCTGCTCCCGGCCAGGCTGGCAGGGGTGCAGGCAGGAGGGAGCAGGCAGGGGGGTACAGCTCCCCAGCAGCCTGGCAGGAGATGCTCCGTGCGCGGGGCACGCGGTCGCTTGTGCTTTGCTCCAGCGTGCGCATTTGTGCGTGCGTGTTCGACCCGTGTGTGGGAGCTGAGGCACGCGCTGCACGCACCCATGGGTGCCCCGGCTCTGCCAGCACCCGGTACACCGCAGGTGACTGTGCTTATGGCTGGGGGAGGTTTGGGAAGGGGCTGCCCGGGGGTCGAGTTTGGCCGGGGCCGAGGCGTGTGGTGCCGCACTGGCTGCACCGTGTCCCGCTGCCGTTTGGTCCGGCAGCCGCTAGATGGAAATGCAGCTTCGTGCCAGAGGCCGCGACAGAGCCGGCGCTACGGCCCCGGGCACGCCGCAGCCTGGGGGCACGGCACTTATCCTGCCCAGGGTGGGATGCCCTGCCCGGCATGGGATGCTCTGCCCAGGGTGGGATGCCCTGCCCGGATTGGGATGCCCTGCCCGGGATGGGACCCATCACCTGCCCATGGTACCAAGCAAACAAATTTCTGGGCTGCTGGAAACGGCCCTGACTCACCCGGGAGCCCAGGCGGGACCCGCCGGGGTCGGGGGGTCGGGCACAGCCCCTCGGGCACAGCGTGGCACACCTGGAGAGAGGATGCTCCGGGGGCTCTGGGCTCCCTCCTCTTCCTCGGCAGCAGCAGCAGCGGGCAGTGGAGGCGATCGGCATGCCGGGCATGTGCGGGGAGCCTTGGCTCGCTGCCGCCCCACGGATGCTCTCAAAGGGGCTTTATGTGCGCAGAAGCTCCGGGGCTTGGCCGGCCCCCGGCCCCCCCCTCCCGTGGCTGGTACCCCCCAGGGGTGACCCTTTTGGGGGTGCTCCTCATGCCGGGGCTCAGCTCTTTGCAGCGGGATGGGCCTGGGGTGGGAGGCAGGCGGACCCCCACCCCGGGCAGGGTTCGGATGCTGCCTGGGATGCTGGGCACGGCTGGTCCTGTGTGCTTCATCTGCAGCACCTCCTGCCTGCATGGCGTCTCCTGCCTGCTTAGCGTCTCCTGCCTGCGTGACATCTCCTGGCTGCATGACATCTCCTGCCTGTGTGACATCTCCTGCCTGCGTGGCATCTCCTGCCTGCTTGGTGTCTCCTGCCTGCATGGTGTCTCCTGCCTGCATGGCATCTCCTGTCTGCATGACATCTCCTGCCTGCGTGGCATCTCCTGCCTGTGTGGCGTCTCTTGCCTGCGTGGCATCTCCTGCCTGCTTGGTGTCTCCTGCCTGTGTGGTGTCTCCTGCCTGCATGGCATCTCCTGCCTGCCCACCCCCAAAGCGCCATGGGGCTGCTAGCCCCCAGGCTGGGGACCAGAGGGAGCTCCAGGGGACACCAAGCTGTCCCCAGCAGGGGTGACACATATGTCCCCAGCAGTCGCCAGCACCGGACTTGGCTGTGCCGGCTGCTGGCGCCTGGGTTTGGTGCTGGGGGGTGGGATTGCTGCCCGGGGACCGCGACGGGGGGGGCTCAGCTCCCGGCAGTGTCCGTGCCCCCCCTCCCTGTACAGCCCCCCCTTACCCGCACACCCTGCGCCGTGTGAGACGCCCGCTGATGCCACGCGCTTTGCAGGGAGCGTTATTTTGCAAATCCACTTCTTTGGGGGCTTTAACTCCCATTACGGGATTAACGGAGATTACCGGCCCCAGCAGAGCTGCCGAGGCCGTAATGGGTGCTGCGGGGACAGGGGAGCCGGTGGGTTTGTCACGGGGTGGTGGGGACGCCCGCCGTGCCGCCGCGGTGGTCTGGACCTGGCCCCGGCTCAGCTGCCAGGAAGGGAGACGTGGGGGTCTCGGGGGCTGTGGCAGCGTGCTGCGGGGTGATCCACGCACGGGTGTGCGGGGTGCACAGGATATATGGGGTGCACGGGGGTGCGCAGGGTGCTTTAGGGTGTGCAGGGTGCCCAGGGTGCACAGGGGATGCTCCCTGCCCGCGGAGCATCGCAATAAATCTCCCTGCAGCTGGGATGGAGCAGAGATGCTCTTCCCCTGCTCCCGCCTGGCACCCTGGCTGGGTGGGTGCAGCGTGCGGCGGGCAGCACCCCCGGTTGCTCACGGGGTTTCCGTGCCGTGCCTGGCTGCTCCCACCCGGAGCGGCAGAGCCGAGGTTCAGGCAGCAGAAATAATTCCCTGGCCTCAGAGATCCCGGTGAAACACATCCTTGGCGTGCGTCACCCCCGGGCTGCAAAGGGCCTGGCAGGGCGGCGGGACTGCGAGTGTGCAAGGCGGCAGCGCTGCCTGCAGCCCTGCCTGCGCTGCCAGGCAGGCAGCTCTGCGCCGGGGCAGGGGCTGCAGGTGGCCAGCGGTGGCCGGCTTGCACGTTCCAGTTTGCTCTCGCTGCTTTGCACACCCCAACTTGCTCTCACTGGATGGCACACTTCAGTTTGCTCTCGCTGGTTTGCATGCTCCAGTTTGCTCTGGCAGGATAGCACGCTCCGCTTTGC
The DNA here is from genome assembly GCA_037962945.1 of Sarcoramphus papa. Taxonomy (NCBI): domain Eukaryota; kingdom Metazoa; phylum Chordata; class Aves; order Accipitriformes; family Cathartidae; genus Sarcoramphus; species Sarcoramphus papa. Next base: position 33,723 of record JBBMRM010000099.1, on the reverse strand, counting down.
TCCCTGTGGTTTGCACACTTCAGCTTGCGTGCTCTGGTTTGCAGACTCCGGTTTGCTCTCCCTGGTTTGCAAACTCTGGTTTTCTCTCACTGGTATGCACACTCCGGTTTGCTCTCACTCGTTTGCACGCTCCAGTTTGCTCTTGAAGGTTTGCACGTTCGTTTGCTCTCCCTGGTTTGCACACTCCAGCTTGCACGCTCTGGTTTGCTCTCCCTGGTTTGCACGCTCCAGTTTTGCACTGGTTTGCTCACCACCTCCCACTCCAGCAGCCCCATTTCGGTCCCCAGTCTGGCCCCATGCAGCTCTGGGCTCTGCCTGTGCTGCCCAGCTGCCCCCGGGTGCAGGCAGGAAGCAGGCAGGGAGCTCGAGATGCAGAGGAGGGTGTGCTCCTGCCCTCATCCCTTGCACCCTCCGGCCCTCGTCCCTTGCTGGTTTCCCTTCCCTGGGCATTGCTGGGAGCAGAGCTGGGTGCCCAGGGAGCAAAGCTGGGTGCCAGGGAGCAGAGCCGGGTGTCTGTGGAGCAGAGCTGGGTGCTCATGGAGCAGAGCTGAGTGCCCATGGACCAGATTTAGGTGCCCAGGGGGCAGAGCTGGGTGCCGTGGAGCAGAGCTGGGTCCTTATGGAGCAGAGCTGGGCGCCATGGATCAACTGGGTGCCCACAGATCAGAGCTGGGTGCTTGTGGAGCACAGTTGGGTGCCCAGGAGCAGAGCTGGGTGCCATGGAGCAGAGCTGGGTGCCCAGGGGACAGAGCTGGGTGCCCAGGAGCAGAGCTGGGTGCCGTGGAGCAGAGCTGGGTGCTGTGGAGCAGGGCTGGGTGCCAGGGAGCTGAACTGGGTGCTTATGGAGCAGAGCTGGGTGCTTGTGGAGCAGAGCTGGGTGCCATGGATCAGCTGGGTGCCCACGGATCAGAGCTGGGTGCTTGTGGAGCAGAGCTGGGTGCCGTGGAGTAGAGCTGGGTGCCGTGGAGTAGAGCTGGGTGCCCAGGGGACAGAGCTGGGTGCCCAGGAGCAGAGCTGGGTGCCTGTGGAGCAGAGCTGGGTGCCAGGGAGCTGAACTGGGTGCTTATGGAGCAGAGCTGGGTGCTTGTGGAGCACAGTTGGGTGCCATGGAGCAGAGCTGGGTGCCCAGGGGACAGAGCTGGGTGCCCAGGAGCAGAGCTGGGTGCCTGTGGAGCAGAGCTGGGTGCCAGGGAGCTGAACTGGGTGCTTATGGAGCAGAGCTGGGTGCTTATGGACCAGAGCTGGGTGCCATGGATCAGCTGGGTGCCCACGGATCAGAGCTGGGTGCTTGTGGAGCAGAGCCGGGTGCCATGGAGCAGAGCTGGGTGCCCAGGGGGCAGAGGTGGGTGCTTGTAGAGCACAGCTGGGTGCCCAGGAGCAGAGCTGGGTGCTTATGGAGCAGAGCTGGGTGCCTGTGGAGCAGAGCTGGGTGCCCACGGATCAGAGCTGGGTGCTTGTAAAGCACAGCTGGGTACCATGGAGCAGAGCTGGGTGCTAGGGAGGATAGCAGGGGGACCCTGCCTGCCAGCACCTGCGCTGGGGTGGCTGTTGGCCGGGCACGTGCCCGGCACACATCCACTCACCCGGTCAAACTCCGTCGTGTCCAGACGTTCATTTTATTGCTTGATGAAGCTTGGAGCAGCCGCGATGAAGATGAGCATTTGGGGACGAAGGCGGCGGCTGGGCGGGCAGGCGTGGGGTGGGGACGGGTGCGTGGCGGGATCCTGCCCGCCGCTGAGGGTGCAGAGGGCTGACATCCCTCCCCGCCGGGCACCCGTAGGTGGAGGTGGAGGTGGAGAGCATGGACAAGGCGGGGAACTTCATCGGCTGGCTGCACATCGAGGGCCTCAACCTGTCGGTGGCCCTGGTGGAACATGCCCTCTCCAAGGTCCACTTCACCGCCGAGCGCAGCCCCTACTACAAGGCGCTGCTGGCCGCCGAGGAGGCCGCCAAGCAGAAGAAGGAGAAGGTGAGCGCGGGGCAGGACTGTCCCCGAGGGATGTCCCCACCCCGAGGGATGTCCCCATGCCAACAGATGTCCCTACCCCAAGGGATGTCCCCATGCCAAGAGATGATGTCCCCACCCCAAGGGATGAACCCATGCCAAGAGATGTCGCCATGCCAAGAGATGTCCCCACCCCAAGGGATGTCCCCATGCCAAGGGATGTCCCCACCCTGAGGGATGTCCCATGCCGAGATGTCCCCATGCCAAGAGATGATGTCCCCACCCTGAGGGATGTCCCCATGCCAAGATATCCCCATGCCAAGAGATGTCCCCACCTCAAGGGATGTCCCCACCCCAAGGAATATCCCTATGTCAAGAGATGTCCCCATGCCAAGAGATGTCCCCGCCTCAAGGGATGTCCCTATGTCAAGAGATGATGTCCCTACCCCGAGGGATGTCCCTATGTCAAGAGATGATGTCCCCACCCCAAGGGATGAACCCATGCCAAGAGATATCCCCACCCCAAGGGATGTCCCCATGCCAAGAGATGTCCCCATGCCAAGGGATGTCCCCATGCCAAGAGATGTCCCCACGTCAAGGGATGTCCCCATGCCAAGGGATGTCCCCACCCCAAGGGATGACCCATGCCGAGATGTCCCCATGCCAAGAGATGTCCCCATGCCAAGAGATGATGTCCCCACCTCAAGGGATGTCCCCACCCCGAGGGATGTCCCATGCCGAGATGTCCCCATGCCAAGAGATGATGTCCCCACCTCAAGGGATGTCCCCACCCCAAGGTGCATGGGATCCAGGGTGCTGGGGACCAGGGATGCTCCGGTTGCTGGGTGCCAGCCCAGCCATCATCCCCTTGCCGATGGCATCGAGCGTGGCCGTGGGGTCCCCCAGCCAGCATGTCATGTCCACCCCCAACCCCAGGTGTGGTCCCACTACGAGGAGACCCCGGTGGAGGAGGTGGTGTCGGTGCTGGAGGAGAAGGAGCGCACGGCCAACTACAAGCCCGTCTTCGTGACAGAGATCACGGACGATCTCCACTTCTACGTGCAGGACGTGGAGACGGGTACGGGGACGGGGCTGGGGTCCCCCCGCTCTCTTCTCCCCCCCCCCCCTCCCCGCACCCCTGCAATGTCATTCGGCTGCTTTAAGGGACACAGCGGGGGGGGCTCATCCCTGGACCCCCAGCCTGGCACGGCGCCGGCTCCGAATCCCCCACCACCTCCCGGCCGTGCCGTCGTGGTCCTTGCCTGGGTCCCCACCCGGAGGGCACGCAGCTCCCCGGGGACCCCCCCCACCCCGTCCCCGAGCACCGCGGGGCTGCAGCAGCGGGTGCCAGGTGAAGCCGTAAAGCAGCAGCACCCGTTGAATTATTAACGCCCCTCTGCAATATTCATGGCGCTGCAGCTCCAGCACCCCCAGCACCCATGGGTGTTTTGCCCCCCGGAGGTGGCGGGGAGGGGCGCACGCTTTATTTCGGTGGGATGAGGATGCTCGGTTTCGGTGGGCAGCCCCCAAAATCCCCGTGTCCTGGGTGAAATGAGAGCAGCCCCCGCCACAACACCCGGGGTGAGCGATGCGGGGGGTGGGGGGGTGACCGGAGGTGGGTGCTGGATCCGGCCCCTCCGCAGGCGCCCAGCTGGAGAAGCTGATGGAGAACATGCGCGCCGAGGTGGGCACCCACCCGCCCGTGGAGGGCTCCTACGCCCCGCGCCGCGGAGACTTCTGCATCGCCAAGTTCGTCGACGGAGAATGGTGAGGAGGGGATCCCGCTCCCCCCCAGCGGGGGGGGCCGTGGGGCGGTGATGCCCCACGCTGAGGAGTGGTTTTGGGGTGACCACCCCACACACACCCCCCATCCCACCCTTCAGGTACCGGGCCCGGGTGGAGAAGGTGGAGTCGGCTGCCAAAGTCCATATCTTCTACATTGACTATGGCAACGTGAGTGCTCGCCGTGCTGGGGGCGGGGGGGTGGGCATGGGTGGGGGGCACCCTGGGGTGCCAACTGGAGCCCCCCAGCTCCAGCCGTGCTGTGCAGGGTGGGGCTGGCTGTGTCCCCCAGCTGCCAAGCATCAGGCGGGGGCAGGATCGTGCCCCCTGGCACCCGGGGGTCTTGGGGTGCAGAGCCATCTGTCTGTCCCTCCGTCTGTCCATCCATCCATCTCCATCCATCCATCCATCCATCTCTCCATCCATCTCCATTCATCCATCCATCCATCCATCTGTCCATCCATCCATCCATCTCTCCATCCATCTCCATCCATATCCATCCATCCATCTGTCCATCCATCTGTCCATCTGTCTATCCATCCTTCCATCCACCCGTCGACCCATCCGTCCAGCCATCCATCCGTCCATCTGTCCATCATCCATCCACCCATCCACCCATCCACCCATCCATCCGTCCATCCATCCATCCATCCGTCCATCTGTCCATCCATCTATCCACCCACCCATCCATCCATCCATCTGTCCATCCATCCATCCGTCTCTGCAGCTGGGTGCTGACATTTTCCTCTCTCCAGCCGGCACCAGGGAGCCCATCACGGGGTACCCAGCACCCTTGGGTGCCCTCCCAACCCCGGTGCCTGGGAGCCCGTCACGGGGTACCCAGCACCCTTGGGTGCCCTCCCAACCCCGGTGCCCGGGAGCCCATCACGGGGTACCCAGCACCCTTGGGTGCCCTCCCAACCCCAGCACCCTCTCTGCCCCCGCAGAAGGAGACGCTGCCCGCCACGCGCCTGGCCGCTCTGCCGCCCGCCTTCAGCACCCGCGTCCTGCCGGCGCAAGCCACCGAGTACAAGTTCGCCTTCATCCAGGTGCCCCAGGACGTGAGTATGGGGGTGTCCGGGGAAGTTGGGGCAGGGGGCTCCGGGTCCCCGATGTCACCGCGGGGTCCGATGCCAATGCCGTGCGGTGCCGCAGGACGACGCGCGGGCCGACGCGGTGGACAGCGTGGTGCGGGATATCCAGAACACCCAGTGCCTGCTCAACGTGGAGTACCTGGGACCGGGCTGTCCCCACGTCACCCTCCAGTTCGCCGACTCCAAGAGCGACGTGGGGCTGGGGCTGGTCAAGGAGGGGCTGGTCATGGTGGAGGTGCGCAAGGAGAAGCAGTTCCAGAAAGTGGTAGGTGCTGCTGGCTGGGTAGGGTGGGGGGGTGATGGGGGGGGGGTGATGGGGGGGGGGGTCCCCCCCTGCAGGGTGCAGCGGGGTGGGCTCTGTCCCGGGGGCGGCCGAGCGGTGATCGATCCCCGGCTCATCTGATGCCGGATCGATCCCGGCTCGGTGGTGGCTGCCGAGGGGGCTTGGGGAGCGGGGGGGTGACCCTAAGGGCTGGCCACCCCCACCTGAACGCCTGGGTTCCCTCTTGGGGCCATGGTGGGTGGGGGTCTCACCTCCCTGCCCTTGATGGGGACCCCTCTCCACCACCCTAAGGTGCAGGTCAGGGTGCTACGGACAGACAGGGTGGGGTTCCCGCCCTCTGCCGTGGCTGTGCAGACCCCGGGGTTGCACAGCCCTGCACCCCCCCCCCCAAAACCCCCCCAGGAGGGCAGGGGAGGGGGCGCGGGTTCACCCCAGGCCTCTGTGTCCCCACAGATCACCGAGTACCTGAACGCCCAGGAGACAGCCAAGAGCGCCCGGGTGAGAGCCGGGGGGGGCGGCGGCACGGGGTGGGCGAGGGTGGGGGACAGGGCGGGAGCACGGCCCCCAGGGTGCCCGATGCAGCCCCCTTGTCTTGAGGGGGGGGTGGGTGCTGGATGTGGTACCCCCCCCCCAACTCTAAGGTTGATGCTGAATGCAGCCCCCCCATCTCTGGGGGTGATGCTGGATGCGGCCCCCCCCGCCATCTCCGGGGGTGACGCTGGATGTGGCCCCCCCCATCTCCAGGGGTGACACTGGATGTGGCCCCCCCCCCATCTCCAGGGGTGACACTGGATGCAGCCCCCCCCATCTCTGGGGATGACACTGGATGCGGCCCCCCCCATCTCCAGGGCTGACACTGGATGTGCCCCCCCCCTCATCTCCGGGGGTGACGGTGGATGCGGCCCCCCTCATCTCCGGCGGTGACACTGGATGTAGCCCCCCCCATCTCCAGGGGTGACGCCGGATGTGGCCCCCCCCGTCTCCGGGGGTGACACTGGATGTAGCCCCCCCCCCCATCTCTGGGGGTGACACTGGATGCGGCCCCCCCCCCATCTCCAGGGGTGACGGTGGATGCGGCCCCCCTCATCTCCGGGGGTGACACTGGATGTGCCCCCCCCCATCTCTGGGGGTGACACTGGATGCGGCCCCCCCCGTCTCCGGGGGTGTCGCTGGATGTGGCCCCATCCCGTGCCCTCTCTTGCAGCTGAACCTCTGGCGCTACGGGGATTTCCGCGCGGACGACGCAGACGAGTTCGGCTACAGCCGCTGAGGGATGCTTCGGGGCCGCCGCCCCCCCGCCGCCCCCACACTGACGTGTGTGGGGGTGTCCCCCCCCCGTCCCCCCCCAACCTCATCCCATCCCATCCCATCCCATCCCTCGGCGGCTGGGGCCACCGAGGCGGGGGGTGGGTGGGGGGACCACAGCTCTGTGCCCTGGGGATGCTGGGGGGGGGGGGGGGGGGGGGGCGACCCTGTGCCCCCCCTCCATCGTTCCCCCCCCATCCCCCTGCCTTGGTTTGACTGACAGCTGAATTTGCCCCCCCGTGTCCTGCCCGCAGCCAGCGCCGCCCCCCCGGCCTGTATTTAAAGCTTCGGAGGCCCAATAAAAGTAGTCAAGCGTCACGCCGTGGCCTCTCCCTGCCGAGGGGGGGGGGACACACACACGGGGACCCCTCCGTCTTGGTGTCACCCCTCCCACCCCCGGTTCACCTCCTCCCCCGGGGACCAAAACTGCACCCCAAGGCTGGGACCGTCTGGGAAGGGGGAGATGCTCCAGGCACGGGCGTCCCCTCCCTGCCGTGGGGCTGGGGGGGGGGGGGGGGGGTGTGTTTCTGGGGGGGGCTGCAGCCCTGGGCCCCCCCCCACCCCATCCCGGGAGCGGGGAGGGCTCATCCTGCCCCAGTGAGCCCTGAGCGCCGCTGGGCAGGGGGGTGGGTGAGGTGCCGGGGTGGGGGGGGAGATGGGGGGGCTGCCCCTAGGACAGCGGCAATGGCGCAGAGTCTGGTCCAAGCCCCTCCTGCAGCCCCGGGTCCCCAAGTTGGGACCCCAACCCTGGGTCCCAACCGCAGGTCCCACCCATGGAGCTCAATCCTGAGACCCAAACCTGGACCCCAATCCTGGGTTGCAGTTGTGGACCCCTACCCTGGGTCCCAGACGTGGTCATTAACCCTGGACCCCAACCCTGGGTCCCAACCATGCACCCCAACCCCAGGTCCCAACCCTGGACCTCAACAGTGGGTCCCAACCATGGGCCCTAGACCTGGACTTCAACCCTGGGTCCCAACCATGGGTCCCAACCGCAGGTCCCAAACCTGGACCTCAACAGTGGGTCCCGACCATGGTCCCTAGACCTGGACCTCAACCCCAGGTCCCAAACCTGGACCTCAACCTTGGGTCCCCTAGACCTGGACCCCAACCCCAGGTCCCAACCCTGGACCTCAACAGTGGGTCCTAATCATGGTCCCTAGACCTGGACCTCAACCCTGGGCCCCAACCCTGGACCTCAACCCTGGGTGCCAACTGTGGACCCCAACCCCAGGATCCAAATCTGGACCTCAACCCTGGGCCCCAACCATGGCCCCTAGACCTGGACCCCAACCCCAGGTCCCACCTCTGGACCTCAACAGTGGGTCCTAATCATGGTCCCTAGACCTGGACCTCAACCCTGGGTGCCAACCATGGACCCCAAGCCCAGGACCCAAATCTGGACCTCAGCAGTGGGTCCCAACCATGGGCCCTAGACCTGGACCTCAACCCAGGTCCCAAACCTGGACCTCAACAGTGGGTCCTAATCATGGTCCCTAGACCTTGGACCTCAACCCTGGGTCCCAACCCTGGACCTCAACCCTGGGTCCCAACCATGGACCCCAACCCCAAGACCCAAATCTGGACCTCAACAGTGGGTCCCAACCATGGGCCCTAGACCTGGACCTCAACCCTGGGCCCCAACCATGGCCCCTAGACCTGGACCCCAACCCCAGGTCCCACCTCTGGACCTCAACAGTGGGTCCTAATCATGGTCCCTAGACCTGGACCTCAACCCTGGGTCCCAACCATGGACCCCAACCCCAAGACCCAAATCTGGACCTCAACAGTGGGTCCCAACCATGGGCCCTAGACCTGGACCTCAACCCTGGGCCCCAACCATGGCCCCTAGACCTGGACCCCAACCCCAGGTCCCAACCCTGGACCTCAACAGTGGGTCCCAACCATGGGCCCTAGACCTGGACCTCAACCCAGGTCCCAAACCTGGACCTCAACAGTGGGTCCTAATCATGGTCCCTAGACCTTGGACCTCAACCCTGGGTCCCAACCCTGGACCTCAACCCTGGGTCCCAACTATGGACCCCAACCCTGGGTCCCAACCATGGACCCCAACTCCAAGACCCAAATCTGGACCTCAACAGTGGGTCCCAACCATGGGCCCTAGACCTGGACCTCAACCCTGGGCCCCAACCATGGCCCCTAGACCTGGAGCTCAACCCCAGGTCCCAGATGTGGCCCCTGGCCCTGAACCTGAACCCCAAGTCCCAATCGTGGACCTCAACCCCACATCCCAATCCTGGACCCCAACCCTGAACCTCAACCCCGGTTGCAATCCTGAACCCCAGCTCTGACTTCAACCCTCACCCCAACCCTCACCCAAACCCAACCCTGCACCCCAGCCCACCCTGACCTGAGCCGGGTGAAGGGGGGGCAGGCCAGCAGCACCCCCAGAAAAGTCCCATGGGCTTCCTGCTGCCGCCTGCACCCCGGTGCTTGGCGGGGTGCCGCTGGCTCCCACGGTGGGTGCTGTTCCCATGCCCTCCCCACCCCAAGTCCACGAGCACCCCAATCCCACGGTGATGCTGAGCTTGGTCCCCGGTCCCCTCGCCACCGTGTGTCCGTGGGGACACTGGTGAATGCCACCCATGGGCATCTGCATGGTGGTGCCGCTGTCCCTGGCGTCCCCAGCGTCCCTGGCGCTGTTGATCGATGACCACGACGGGGGGGTCGGTACTGGCAAGGCCCGCTGGCAGGGACCCCGTCCCCGCCGGCCGCCTTGCTCCTGGGGAGCTAATTATAGGGCTGCGCTAATTTAATTTGAACACAATTACAGCGGAGTGCACTGTGTGGCGAGCTTCAATAATTAACGCCAGCAAACGATCGTAATTAAAGGAAGAGCTGGTGCGGGTGCCGCCGACACGGCGGTGGAGTGGGGAGGGGGGTCCTGGGACATGGGCGGCTGCTCCCCCCCCCTCGCCCAGCTCTAGCGTCCATCACTGTGGCATCAAGGCATGTTGCAGCCCACCCCCGGGCCGAGGGTCCCTGCAGGGACGGAGCATCGCCCGCTGTCCTGTCCCCTGTCCCCAGCCTGGCCACCCTTACCTGCCCCAGCAAGGTCTTTGGGGGTCCCTGGAGGTCTCGGGCTGTGTCTGGGGGGGTCCTGGGGGTCTTTGTTGGGTCCCTAGGGGTCTCTGGGGTGTAACTGGAGGTCCTAAGGGTCTCGGGGGGGTCCTTGAGGGTCATCTCGTCGGTGTCCCTGGAGGGCACTTAGATGTCCCTGGAAGGGGTCTCTGGGGGTCTCTGGGACCCCCCCGCCAGGGTCTTTAGGAGGTCCCTGGAGGGGGGGTCCCTGAGGGTCCCTGGGGTGGCCCTGAGCTCCCACCCAGCCTGGGTGGCCACGGGAACACGAAGGGACCCGCTCAGAGCCCTCGCCCCCATGGGGACATCCCTGCCTGGTCTCGGGGTGCAGGCAGGGCTCGGCAGGGATCATTGGGTGCAGGCAGCGCCCAGGCGGGCGGGCAGGCAGGCAGGCAGGCGGGCAGGCAGGCAGGCAGGCAGCAGCCCCCTCCCGAGCCGCGTGTCCGGTGACTTCTCCTTGCTCTTCCCTGTTTTCTCTCCGGCGCTTGACCTTGAAACCATCATTGGAGCCGGGCTCGTCGCCTCCGCTGCTAATTAATGCCCTGGTCATGATGGGGTCTGCGGCCGCCACGGGTGACACCGTGGGTGTCACAGGGGGTGGCAGGGACCCGGCGCTCAGCCCCTTCCCATCACACGGGGGGCGGGTGCCTCTCGCATAGGAGGTGCTGGGACCCCCAGCGTGGCACGGCCGGGGGACCAGGACCTGTCCCTTGGGGCCCTCCCTGTCCCCAAGCTCCCACGTGATGAGGGAGCACCCCTTGGCTGGTGACAACATCCCCAGTGCCACCAGCCGGTGCCACCAGTGCCCTCCATGGCAGGGGACCACGCGTCCCCAGCGTCCCCAGTGCCACCAGCCGGGGGACCCCAGTGCCCTCCATGGCAGGGGACCACGCGTCCCCAACGTCCCCAGTGCCACCAGCCGGGGGACCCCAGTGCCCTCCATGGCAGGGGACCGTGCGTCCCCGACGTCCCCAGTGCCACCAGCCGGGGGACCCCAGTGCCTTCCATGGCAGAGGACCGTGCGTTCCCGACGTCCCCAGTGCCACCAGCCAGTGCCACCAGTGCCCTCCATGGCAGGGGACCATGCGTCCCCGACGTCTCCAGTGCCACCAGCCGGGGGACCCCAGTGCCCTCCATGGCAGGGGACCGTGCGCCCCCGACGTCCCCAGTGCCACCAGCCGGGGGACCCCAGTGCCCTCCATGGCAGGGGACTGTGCGTCCCTGACGTCCCCAGTGCCACCAGCCGGGGGACCCCAGTCCCCCCACAGCAGAGGGACCGTTCCCACCGGTGGTCCCGGTGCCATCACTGCCCGTGTCCCCCTCCCGCCCCCCGGGGTACGAGGTGGGGGCTCTGGGGGTTCCTCCTGTCACCCCACTGTCCCCAGCCCCATGTCCTCGATGGCATCGGGGCACGAGTGACCCAGACCCTGCCCCGAAGCACTGGGACCCCCGTGCTCAGCCGGCGGCAGGGCCTGGGCGGGAGGGGACAGACGGACGCCCTCCTGTCCCCCCGCAGGGACCCCGGCCCAGGGCTCTGGCCAGGGGGCGGGAGAAGCCCCCAGTTGCAGCCCAGTGGGCACCAGAGTGAACTGGGAGCTCGGGGGAGGGGGTGGGGGGGTCGCTGCTGGCTCTGGGGACCGGGGATGCTGGCTTGGGGCTGTGCTGGACCATGCTGAGCTGTTCTGGGTGAGACTGGGATGCACTGGGCTGCGCTGGGTGGGACTGGGATGCGCTGAGCCGTGCTGAGCTGCGCTGGGCCGTGTTGGGCCGTGCTGGGCTGTGCTGGGCGGGACTGGGACTAGCTGGGCTGTACCGGGCGGTGCCGGGCTGTACTGGGCGGTGCCGGGCTGTACTGGGCGGTGCTGGGCTGTACTGGGCGGCGCACAGGGCCGGGCTCCGGCAGCCTGGGCGCCGGGACGGGAGAGAGAAACGGCACCGCCTGCCGGTACCGGCACGGCCCCGCCGGTACAGCCCGGCCGGTACGGCCCCGTCCCGGTACAGCTCCGTCCCAGTACAGCTCCGTCCCAGTACAGCCCCGTCCCAGTACAGCCCCGTCCCAGTACAGCCCCGTCCCAGTACAGCCCCGTCCCAGCACAGCCCCATCCCAGTACAGCCCCATCCCGGTACAGCCCCATCCCGGTACAGCCCCATCCCGGTACAGCCCCATCCCGGTACAGCCACGTCCCAGTACAGCCCCATCCCAGTACAACTCCATCCCAGTACAACTCCATCCCAGCACAGCCCCATCCCAGCACAGCCCCATCCCAGTACAACTCCATCCCAGTTCAGCCCCATCCCAGTTCAGCCCCATCCCAGTACAACTCCATCCCAGTATAGCCCCATCCCAGTTCAGCCCCATCCCAGTACAACTCCATCCCAGCACAGCCCCATCCCAGCACAGCCCCATCCCAGTACAACTCCATCCCAGTTCAGCTCCATCCCAGTATAGCCCCATCCCAGTACAGCCCCGTCCCAGCACAGCCCCGTCCCAGCACAGCCCCGTCCCAGTCTGGCCCGCCCATGAAGGTCCCCCCTTGGTGTCATTGTCCCCCATGCCCCCCGGCCTGCAGCCCCCCGTGGACCTCGTGCTCGGGGTGCACCTAGGTGGGTGCAGCACCCGCGTGTGGCGCGTGGCCTCCGTCCGTCGCGGGGAGGGGGACACAGGGTGCTGCGGCGGGGGCGAGGAAGGGGGGGGCCGGGGGGACCCCAGAGCCAGGGGACACGGCACGGGGATGGGTGCTGCGGGGGCGGGACACGGCACGGGGATGGGGAGGGGGCCTGGGGACACCCACCGAGGCCATGGGTGCGGGTGGGTGTGCACGCGCACGCGGGCTGGTCCGGGAGGGGGTGGGTGGGTGTGCAATGCAGTGTGCGGGTGTGGGTGTGCAATGCGGTGGGTGTGGGTGTGCAATGTAGTGTGCGGGTGTGGGTGTGCAATGCAGTGTGTGTGTGTGCAATGCAGTGTGGGTGTGGGTGCGCAATCCACTGTGGGTGTGGGGGTGTGTGCAATGCAGTGTGGGTGTGTATGTATGGGTGTGCAATGCAGTGTGGGTGTGTGTGCAATGCAGTGTGGGTGTGTATGTATGGGTGTGCAATGCAGTGTGGGTGTGTGTGCAATGCACTGTGGGTGTGTATGTATGGGTGTGCAATGCAGTGTGGGTGTGTGTGCAATGCAGTGTGTCTGGGTGTGCAATCCACTGTGGGTGTGTGCAATGCACTGTGGGTGTGTATGGGTGTCCAATGCAGTGTGTGTGTGGGTGCACAATCCACTGTGGGTGTGTGCAATGCACTGTGGGTGTGTGTGGGTGTGCAATGCAGTGTGTGTGGGTGTGCAATGCAGTGTGTAGGTGTGGGTGTGCAGTGCGGTGGTGCAATGCAGTGTGCATGTGTGTGCAATGCAGTGTGGGGGGGTGTGCAATGTAGTGTGGGTGTGGGGATGTATGCAATGCAGTGTGGGTGTGGGTGTGCAATGCAGTGTGGGTGTGGGTGTGCAATGCAGTGTGTGTGTGGGGTGCAATGCAGTGTGGGTGTGAGTGTGCAATGCAGTGTGCGTGTGTGCAATGCATTGTGGGTGTGTGTGGGTGTGCAATGCAGTGTGTGTGTGGGTGCAATGCAGTGTGGGCGTGCAATGCAGTGCGGGCGTGTGGGTGTGCAAGGCAGTGTGTGGGGGAGGGTGTGCAGCGCAGTGTGGGCGCGCGTGCTCTGTGTGCGTGTGTGCACAGTGTGTGTGCGCTGTGTGTGCACTGTGTGCGTGCTGTGTGTGCACCGTCTGCGTGTGCTGCGTGCGTGCGATCCGTGTGTGCGCTGTGTGTGTGCACAGTGCGTGTGTGCGCGTGTGTGTATGTTCGTGTGCGTGCGTGTGTGTGCGCACTGTGTGTGCGTGCTCTATATGTGTGTCTGCGCGTGTGCGTGCGCTGGCGAGGGGCGGGGCCGGGGCGGGGCCGGCCCGGGGGCGGGGCCGGCCCGGGGGCGGGGTGAGGGCGGGGCGGGGCCGGGGGCGGGGTGAGGGCGGGGCGGGGCCGGGGGCGGGGCCAGGGATGGGGCAGCGCGGCACGGGCCGGTGCCGCTGCTGGGGCACGTCGTGCTCCCGGGCGCGGTGCCGGTGCGGGGCCAGCCCCGGTCCCCGCTGTCCCCATGTCCCGCTGTCCCCACGTCCCCGTGTCCCCGTGTCCTCCTGTCCCGCTGTCCCCGTGTCCCCATGTCCCTGTGTCCCCATATCCCCGTGTCCCCCTGTCCCGCTGTCCCCCTGTCCCGCTGTCCCGCTGTCCCCAGGTCATCCTCCGGCCGAGCCCCCGGGGCGGGTATCGATCCCCCCCCCGGGGGACGCGGGTGACCAGACAGGGCGGTCCGGGGAGCGGGGGGACGCGGTGGCGGTGCCCCCTCCCGTGACGGTGTCCCCCGGGGCAGTGTCACCCGTGGGGGGTGGCGGCGTCACCCGTGGGGGGGTGGGGGTGGGTGCCCGTGTCTCCCGGTTGGGTACCCCCCACCCTCCCCCCGTGACAGTGTCCCCCGTGGCGGTGCCCCCCCCTTGGGGTTGGCGGTCACCCGTGGGGGTGTCGGTCCCCCCGTGGCGGTGTCCCCCGTGGCGGGGGCGGCGCGTGGCTATATTTATCCCTTTGTCCCCAGAATAGCGGCAGACGGCGGGGGCGGGGGGGCCGCTCTCCCCCTCCCCCTTCCTGCACCCCCCCCCTTACCCCACACCCCCCCCCACCCCACCCCCCCCCGCCGCGGCGGCTATTTTTAGCTCTCGCGTGTTTCCAGGGGAACCCTGATGACGCAGTGACGTCAATGCGGGTCAATCGCTGCCGCCAGGGCTCGCGCCGCCGCGCGCCGGGCCCCCCCGCACCCACCCACCACCCCCACCCCACCCCCCCACCCCACTCCCACCCCGCATCCCCCCCCGCATCCCCCGCACCCGGCGCAGCGCGGCGGGCAGCGGCAGGTAGGACCGCGGGGCCGGGGGGTGGGGGGTGGTGGGGGGGTGGGTGTTCCGGGATCCCCCTGCCCCCCCCCCTCCCACTCCGCCCCCGGGGCTCCCCCCACCCCCCCCCCGCGACACCCCGCAGCGCCCGGGGATGCCCCCCCCCCCCCCCCGCCCCGCCGCGCCCGGGGAGCCCCGCACCCCTCCCGGCCCGGACCCCCCCCCGGGCCCCCCACTTTGCCCCGCGGGCCCCATGCACTGCACATGGGGGGGGGGGGGGGCGGCCCCGGACCCCCGCCACGGCACCCCAGGGATCTCGTGCACCCCATGCCCCCCGACACCCCCGCAGCACCCTGGGACCCCCGTACCCCCAGGCCCCTCCTATGCAGCACCCTATCACCCTGTGAACCGCACCCTGCTGCGCCCCAGCCCCCCCCCCCCCCCCCACCATGCACACTGGGGCCACCCATGCCCCCCTCCCCGCCGTGCCCCGGGACCCCTGGGTGTCACCCCCCCCCACCCCCCCCATGCACTGCTCACCGGGGCCACCCATGCACCCCCCCCGCAGCACCCTGCATCCCCACACCCCACAGCGGGGCCACCCATGCCCCCCCTCCACCCTGCGCTGGGACCCCCCTTGCGATGCCCTCGGGGTGCCCCTCCCTGCCCCACAGCCCCCCCCCCACCTGCTTGCGCCCCGGTCCCCCACATCCCTGCACCCCACTGCACGCAGTGCCCCCCCACCCAAGTCCCGTTCATCCCTGGGGGGCGCAGGGGTCCCCCCAGCCCCACGCAGTCATCGGGGGGGGGGGCACACCAACCGGCCGAGCCGCGGGGTTCCCCACGCCAGGCTCTGTCCAGCGCTGCGGTGGGGACACGGGGGGGGGGGGTGTCGGGGGGGGGTCGGGGGGGTGGCAGCCCCCTCCCCACGCCGGTGACGTGCCGGAGGAGCCAACGGGCCCCGAAATCGGCCTCGGAGCCTCGCGGCGATCTAGAAAGGTCTGTGCCGCGCACGCCGCGGGCGCAGGCATGGGCACGCCGGCACGCCGCCCGCACCCACCCCCGGGTGCTCGCCGGCCCCTCGGGGATGGGTGCCCGGCTCTGGGGGTCTGTTGGGGAAGAGGGGGGGCCTGGGGGCCGGTGGGAGCGGGGTCCCCACCGGTCTGCTTGGCTCGGGTGGGCAACGGGGCAAGATCCGGCCCCTGCTCCCGGGGGATGCTCGGTGTGCCGAGGCTGCATCCCTGCTGGCACCCAGCAAGGACACCCCTGCGTCCCCTCCGAGCCCCGGGGTGCCCACAGGGTGCCTGCGGGTGCAGGCGAGCGTGAGCCATCCCCTCGTCCTCCCGGCACGGCTCGGCACGGCCCTGGAGCAGAGGGACGCAGGGACGGGGCGTTGCAGCCTGCAAAGCGTCACCTTCCCTGCAAAGCGTCACCTTCCCTGTCACCCTGCCTGTTGGGGCTGCGGGGCGGAGACGGGGCCGTGGGCTGGGGATGATGGTGGGATGGAGATGGGGACATGGGACGGAGACGGGGACATGGGACGGAGACGGGGACATGGGATGGAGATGGGGACATGGGACGGAGACGGGGACATGGGACGGAGACGGGGACATGGGATGGAGATGGGGACATGGGACGGAGACGGGGACATGGGACGGAGATGGTGGTGGGCTGGAGATGGTGGGATGGAGACGGGGACATGGGACGGAGACGGGGACATGGGACAGAGACGGGGACATGGGATGGAGATGGGGACATGGGACGGAGACGGGGACATGGGAAGGAGACGGGGACATGGGACAGAGACAGGGACATGGGATGGAGATGGGGACATGGGACGGAGACGGGGACATGGGATGGAGACGGGGACGTGGGATGGAGATGGTGGTGGGCTGGAGATGATGGTGGGATGGAGACAGGGACATGGGACGGAGACGAGGACATGGGACGGAGATGGTGGTGGGCTGGAGATGGTGGGATGGAGACAGGGACATGGGATGGAGACAGGGACATGGGACAGAGACGGGGACATGGGATGGAGATGGTGGTGGGCTGGAGATGATGGTGGGATGAAGATGGGGCTGCAGGATGGAGACAGGGACATGGGATGGAGACGGCCCATGGGATGGAGATGACCATGGGATGGAGAAGGGACACGTGTGCGCTGCTGGCAGGGGACAGTAACATCTTAGCTCAGGTTCAGCGTGGCACCTGGTGAGGCGCCGGGCTGCCTTGCCGTGGCTCCGGGAGCCATTTGCCCCGGCTGCCCCCCAGGGTTTGCACCTCTGCCGCAGCCCCGTGCTGTGGGTGGCAGCACCGGTGCTGCCATGGGGTGTCCCGAGCAGGCGAGGCTCCTGCCGTGCCACCGCCGGGTGCTCCTCACCAAAAGGCCCTCGGGGACACCCCACGCCACCGGTACCCTGAAATGCTCCGACATCTCTTCCAAGAGCCGAGCCCGGAGGGACCGACACTGCCCGGCCACGGAACCACGGCCTCATCCTGCCGCCGGCCCCGGGGATACGGCTCGGAGGCGCAGAAATTCGGGCAGCCCTTGCCCCGCCGCCAAGCAGCCGATGCCACCGAGGACGGGATCGTTCGTCGGCAGCATCCTTACGGAGCTGGAGGATGGTTAAACCCGGCAGCCCGCGGTAACGCCAAGCACCGGCTCTTCCTGCTGGCTCCTGCGGTCCTCCCCGGGCCCGGCTGGGTTTTTCCGGCAGCCGAGGAAAAGGAGCTGGGGTTTGCCAGCAGCGTCGGCGATGCCCAGTGCGGCTTGCAGGGCGACGGCAGGGATTTGGGGAGCACCCTGCTCGCTGCCGATGGGAAGCGGCGGTGCGGGTCGCCGCGGATCACGTCTCGTCCTCGCCGCAGGAGCCGACGAGCATCTTCCACCGGCAAAACCCCCTCCAAGATGGGATCCTGCGCTTCCCTGCCCGCAGCCGACGGGATCCTGCGCAGGCAGGGGCTGCTTCTGCCTGAGGTTCGGCCAGGCTGGCTCCTTCTGCCTGTGCCACGGCCACATCAGGCTGTGCCACATCCCTGTCACTCTGTGCCACGTCCCCATCACTCTGTGCCATGTCCCTCCTCGGTCGGGGCTGTGTCCCCTCGGTCTGCGTGGCTCTGCCGGTACCAACGTCACCTGAGGACCCAGCCATCCCGGCTCCTGGCACGAGGGACCCCGAGGGACCAGGGAGCACCGGGAGCCCCAGCCTGGGCCGGGGTGCCACGGGGACCTGCGGTGAGGTCCCCCCCCCAATCTCCCATGGGTGCCAGCACTGCAGCGGTGCACACGTGGGGCACACGCATCCCCGTGCCCGCGAGGGGTGGCAGCGTGCCCCCGCACTGGGCACACAGGTGACGCCGGCCACCCTTCGTCCCCGGCGCAGGGGACGAACCTGGGGCTGGCGGGGACCTCGGGGCGCGGGGGCCGTGTCCCACCGCAGGACCCATCCCCGGGGGCTCTGCGCAGCATCGGGCATCCCGGAGCCCGTCTCCCCGTCGTCCCTCCTTGTCACCTCCCGCCGCCGCCGGTGCCACCGGGGCCGTCCCTGTCTCTCTCGGATCTTTTTGCGGTCTGGGCTTGCTGTTCCTCCCGCCAGCAGTCAGGAAGCCCTTACCCCAAAAAGTATCTGCGAGGGATCACGTCAGCGGGGAGGCCTGGGGGGGGGGAAGCCGCAGCCCAGGTAAGTGTGGGGGTGCTGGGGGGGGGGGGGGGGGGGGAGGTGTCCAAGGGGCTGGGGGGGACCCCAACACACTCCCCACCCCAGCTCGGGGTCCTGGGAGCAGCCTGGGGACGAAGGGGAGAGCGGGCACGGGGCAGGCGCAGAAATGTGGGGTGCACAAAGCTGCCCCACTCCGCGGTACGGCCGGGACCCTCGGTTAATGCCGGGGGGGGGGGGGGGGGGGGGGGGAATGGCACCAGGGGTGCCCGGGGGACGCTGAGCCGGTGTCACCCTGTTTGCACGTGGGCGAGGAGCTGTTTCCCTCCCGGGGTGGGCACTTGGCTGGGGAAGGGGGTCCTGGGGTGAACCCTGCAGTGGGGCAGCCGGGGGGGCCAGGGGGACTTGGGGGTCACAGCACCCTTGGGGCACCCCCTCACTCTGGCACAGTGGCTTCACGTCACCATGGGGTGACAGCTCTTGTCTGGATGGGGACAACCAGCTCGGACCTACCGATGGTGGGGGGGCCCTTCCTCCTGCCCCCTTCCCAGAGGGGACCCCAGCACCCCATCATGCTCGCAGGCTGGGGGGTGCAGGGACCCTGGCACCCGAGGGGTCTGTGCCCCGGCCACGCTGCGCGGCACGGAGCCGTGGGGCAGGACCTGGCTCCCCCCGGGACTCGCTGCCACCGGGGAGGGACTGCGGCCACTGCGAGCTCAGCCATGGCCAGGCCGGGCACGGCCACCTCCCGGGGCACTTCGGCCTCCCGGGGCTTCCCGTGCACGCATGCGTGTGTGCACAGGGGTGCACAACCCCACAGCGTGTACACGAGGTGCACAGCCTCACTGCATGCGCAGGGATGCACAGCCCCGCTGCGTGCACAGGGATGCACAGCCCCACTGCATGCACAGGGATGCACAGCTCCACAGCGTGCGCAGGGATGCACAGCCCTGCAGCGTGCACAGGGATGCACAGCCCCACAGCGTGCGCAGGGATGCACAGCTCCGCAGTGTGCGCAGGGATGCACAGCCCCACTGCATGCACAGGGATGCACAACCCTGCTGTGTGCACGGGGATGCACAACCCCGCAGCGTGCACAGGGATGCACAACCCCGCAGCGTGCACAGGGATGCACAGCCCCGCAGCGTGCACAGGGATGCACAACCCCGCTGCATGCACACGGATGCACAGCTCCGCAGCGTGCACAGGGATGCACAGCCCCACAGCGTGCACACAGACACGTGGAACCCCACCGTGTGCGCAGGGAGATCCACAACCCACTGCACGTACCCAGGGGTGCACAACCCCCCTGGGTGCATGTGGGGGGCACAACGCACTGCAGCACACCCCAAGGGGCCGTGCCGGGAGCAGACCCGCAGTGCCACCGGGTCCCTTGTCCCCTCGTCCCCCCGCCAGCGCCTGGCCCTGGGGCCCCCCCTGCCATTCGCGTCCCCGTCCCCACGCAGGGCCAGCCTCTCCCCGTCCTACAGCGGCGTCCGCCGTGACCTCCAGGCCCCGCTGCGCGGCTAACGACGGCCTCGTTACCAAATGACGGGGTGGAGGCGCCGCACAGAGATCCGCGCTTCGCGGGTAATGGGGAGATGTCACCCGGATCCATCGCCCTGTCCCCTGCCCGGGGACCAGAGTCACCCAAGTGACACCCTCGAATTGCAATATTCATTGCCCGGATCCGGCCGGCAGCGTGCCTGGGGTCCGGCAGAGCTGCGGGCAGCGAGCAGGGGAGGGTGCCCAGCACCCAGGGGGGCACAGCGAGTTCCCAGCGCTCCCAGTTTGGAGGTCCATTGCATTCCCAGTTCCCAGCACGGGCCCGTCTGTAACCCGCTCGTTGGGGTTTCACACGCGCACGCGATGCTGAGCGGGGCTGGTGGCAGGGGGTGGCACAGGGGACACTCGTCCCCCACGGCAGAGCCCAGCTCCGGGGCTGGGACCTCCCTGAGCAGAGCGAGGGCGCCCGGCTCTGGGTGCAGCCGGGTGGGGGGGGGGGGGCCGAGGGCGTCGCACCCCCTCCCTGCGGCCCCGTCCCCCCACTGAGGCACCCGATGGCTGGGATGGGTGGCCTGGCCGGGGACCTGATGGGGACTGGGGACGTGTGGGGGGGTGATGCTGGCTGCGGGGGGACAGGGACAGGGACACAAGTGACGCTGGCTGCGGGGGGGGACAGGGATGGGGACAGAGCGATGCCAGCTGTGGTGGGGGACAGGGACGGGGACACGAGCGATGCCGGCTGTGGTTAGGGACAGGGACGGGGACACGAGCGATGCCGGCTGTGGGGGGACAGGGACGGGGACACGAGCAATGCCGGCTGTGGTTAGGGACAGGGACGGGGACACGAGCGATGCCGGCTGTGGGGGGACAGGGACAGGGACACGAGCAATGCCGGCTGTGGTTGGGGACAGGGACAGGGACACGAGCGATGCCAGCTGCGGGGGGGGACAGGGATGGGGACACGAGCGATGCTGGCTGTGGTTGGGGACAGGGACAGGGACATGAGCGATGCCGGCTGCAGGGGGACAGGGACGGGGACATGAGCGATGCTGGCTGCAGGGGGACAGGGACGGGGACGCGAGCGATGCTGGCTGCGGGGGGACAGGGACAGGGACACAAGCAATGCTGGCCGTGGTGGGGGACAGGGACGGGGACACGAGTGATGCCGGCTGTGGGGGGACAGGGACGGGGACACGAGCTATGCCGGCTGTGGTGGGGGACAGGGACGGGGACACGAGGGATGCTGGCTGTGGTTGGGGACAGGGACGGGGACATGAGCGATGCTGGCTGCAGGGGGGGACAGGGACGGGGACACGAGCTATGCCGGCTGTGGTGGGGGACAGGGACGGGGACACGAGGGACGCTGGCTGCGGGGGGGGGACAGGGACGGGGACACGAGCGATGCTGGCTGCGGGGGGACAGGGATGGGGACACGAGCGATGCTGGCCATGGTGGGGGACAGGGATGGGGACAGGAGCGATGCCGGCTGTGGGGGGACAGGGACGGGGACACGAGCTATGCCGGCTGTGGTGGGGGACAGGGACGGGGACACAAGTGACGCTGGCTGCGGGGGGGGACAGGGACGGGGACACGAGTGATGCCGGCTGTGGGGGGACAGGGATGGGGACACGAGCAATGCTGGCTGTGGGGGGACAGGGATGGGGACACGAGTGATGCCGGCTGTGGGGGGACAGGGATGGGGACACGAGCAATGCTGGCTGTGGGGGGACAGGGACGGGGACACGAGTGATGCCGGCTGTGGGGGGACAGGGATGGGGACACGAGCGATGCTGGCTGTGGGGGGACAGGGATGGGGACACGAGCGATGCTGGCTGTGGGGGGACAGGGATGGGGACACGAGCAATGCTGGCTGTGGGGGGACAGGGATGGGGACACGAGCGATGCTGGCTGTGGGGGGACAGGGATGGGGACACGAGCAATGCTGGCTGTGGGGGGACAGGGACGGGGACACGAGCGATGCCGGCTGTGGTTGGGGACAGGGACGGGGACACGAGCAATGCTGGCTGTGGGGGGACAGGGACGGGGACACAAGTGATGCCGGCTGTGGTGGGGGACAGGGATAGGGACACGAGTGATGCCGGCTGTGGGGGGACAGGGATGGGGACATGAGCGATGCTGGCCGTGGTGGGGGACAGGGCATGGTGACAGCGACCAGGCAGCCGTGCTCGCTGCGGGGGACCCCGTTTGGCGTCGGCGTGGCCGGGGCGGCCGCTCGGGGCCCTGCCAGCAGCTGCCCGGCAGCCGGTGACGCCGCCGCCCTTTCCTGGCAGGGCTGTGTCAATGTTTGCAGAGTCCGGCCCGCTTGGCCAACTCGCGCTCCGGCCACCGGCACCTTCCCGGCCGGCGCGGTGACGGCCCCACCGCAGGGACCGCAGCCTGGGGAGCCTCTGATGCACCCGCCTGGGCACCCTGACCCCCTCCTGGGCACCCTGACCCCCCCCTGGGCACCCGGGGCGGGGGGGGGGGCTGTGAACACCCACGGGGCCACACGTTCAGTTTGGGGGTGCCGCGGCGCATCGGGGTGCTGTGGCACGTACCGCTCTCCTCGGCCGCCCGTGCCCATCCAGCTCGGCTGGGAAGGGTGACAGGGACACGCAATGGGGACATTGGCCGTCCTCTGCTCCTGGCTGTGTCCCCAGGCCGGATCCTGACCGCCTCACCCGCCAGCAGCCGACGCCGCAGGGGTGGTGTGTCCCCCCCGTCCCCCCCCAACAAAGCCCCACTCCCCCCCCCCCATGCCACCCCGGCTGTGTCCCCGTCTGACCCCGTGTGTGGACTCAGGGATGGGACCCGGCGGATCTGGGGGGGTCCAGCATCCCTGGGGACACCGGGGACACCTGGGGACTCCCGCCAGCCTCCCCCCCGCTGCACCCAGCACCCACCCAGGGCGCAGAGACACCCTTAGGGGACTCCTGCCACCCCCTTGGCCTGGGTGTAGAAGCCCCCTGGGTGGGCTCTGTCCCTTGTCACCGTCCCTGCCTTTGCGATAAGGAACAGCACCCTGTCCCCGTGTCCCCCTGCCCGTCAGGGACCCCGCAACGGGGCCGGTGTCAGGCGGGGTGAGCCCGGCAGCCCCGACCGCAGGAACGCGGGTGCTAATCCGGGCCAGCCGCAGGCTCCTCCGGGACCGCCGGGCTCCACGGGCTGCCGGCACTCCGGCCGTCCCGTAAAAGCCATGAATCAGCCGGGGCTTCTCCGCACCAAAAATAACGGGGTGGGAGGAGGGAGGGGGGGGAACACGGCGGGAGCACCCAGGAGCATCCCGAGGGATGGGGTTTGCCAGCTCCCGGCACGCTCCCCCGGGCCCTGAGAGTCCCTGCCCGGGGATGAATCCAGCCCCGGTCCTGGCCCGGGAGGGGACCAGGCTCTGGGGGACCCCCCCTTTGTGGAAGGGGTCCTGGGGTGCGTGGTCACAGTGACCCCAGGGGACGGGGACACGGGGGGCTCAGGGCTGTGGGGGCCGGCAGCCTGTGCCCCCCCCCCCGAGCTTGTAGCCGGGCTGCTGGGGCTGCCCAGGGCTCTTAGCGATAGCGGGGGCCCATCCCTATCCCGGGCCCGTCCCCATCCCATCCCTACCCCCACCCCATCCACATCCCTATCCCTGTCCTCACCCCATTCTATCCCATCCTCATCCCCATTCCCATCCCCATCCCCATACCTGCACTATCACTGTACTCACCCCATCCCATCCCATCCCATCCCATCCCATCCCCATCCCCATCTCTGTCCTCACCCCATCCCATCCCCATCCCATCCCCATCCCATTCCATCCCATCCTCATCTCCATTCCCATCCCCATCCCATCCCCATCCCCATCCCCATCTCTGTCCTCACCCCATCCCATCCCCATCCCATTCCATCCCATCCTCATCTCCATTCCCATCCCCATCCCATCCCCATCCCCATCCCCATCTCTGTCCTCACCCCATCCCATCCCCATCCCATCCCATCCCCATCCCATCCCATCCCCATCCCCATCCCCATCCCCATCCTCATCCCATCCCATCCCCATCCCCATGTTATCCCTGTCCTCACCCCATCCCATCCCCATCCCATCCCCATCCCCATCCTCATCCCATCCCATCCCCATCCTCATCCCATCCCATCCCCATCCCCATGTTATCCCTGTCCTCACCCCATCCCATCCCCATCCCATCCCATCCCATCCCATCCCATTCCCATCCCATCTCTACCCCCTCCCCATCCCCATCCCCATCCCATCCCCATCCCATTCCCATCCCCATCCCTGTCCCGTCCCCGTCCCCACCCCGGCTCAGCCCTGCGGACAGGGTGCCCGTCGGTGTCCCCGTGCCACCCAACGCCCGCCGCGCCCCGTCCCGGGGGCCAGGCTGGGGCAACCGGGGACCCCACTGCTCCGCGCTGCCCGGGGGGCCGGAGCCCCCCGTGGGGCCAGGCTGGGCTGGGGGTGCCCGGACCCCGATCCCTGCGCCGGGCCCTGCTGCCATTTCGGTGCAGAGCCGGGGCCGCCCCTCCACGGCGCGGTTGCGTGGCCTCGGGCACATCCCCCGCCGTGCCTCAGTTTCCCCTCGGCTGGGGAGGGGGCGAAGGCCAGGGCTCGGCAACACCGAGGCTCCTCGTGCCGCGTCCTGCCTGGGCAGCACCGGCACCGCCTGTGTCAGGCCGTGAGTCACCGGTGAGGGCATGGGCAAGCCCGGCTGGTGGGTTCGGTGCCGGGCTGGGTGCCGGGCTGGGGCACATGGGGGGCACACCCAGGGGACTGTCCCCTCCTGGTGCTGATGACTCCAACCGGCGCGGCCCCGTGGGCATTTTCCGAGGCTGGACCGGCTGCGGAGCAGGATGGGACCCACCGCAGCCGCCGCCATGAGCTGGCACAGCCCCGGCGAGGCCCCGGCGATGGAGGGGGACCCCCTGCACTCGCACACCCACGGGGTCCCATTAGCGTCCCCGCTGTCACCGGGCACGCCATGTCCCATGGTGGCATCTGGTCCGGAGCGATGGCGAGGGGGACGCCCCAGCCCGGGGGCAGTGGGACCCGGCTTGGGGGGGCAGGATGGCAGTAGGGGGGTGCGGAGCACCCTGTCCCGGTCCTGGGGTACGCTGTAGCTTGCTGGGGTCCCCAAATCTTTGGGTACGTGGGGTGAACCATGCTGGGGGTGGCTGCCTCGGGAATGAGGAGTGGGGGACACGGTCCTGGCACTGTGGGACCCCCGGCAGCGGGAGCAGCTAGCTCACATCATGGTGACAGCCGGGCTGGGGGGTGACAATCCTGGCCCTGGGCAGTTTGTCACCATCTCCGTCCCCGGTGTGACCGCAGGGGACGGGCCACCGAGGCACAGGGAGGTGGTGGCCGTGGCCAGAGCCCCGGGGGACCCGCCAGCACCCCCCCGGGGCGAGCAGAGCTGCCCCTCGTCACCCCCCCCCGAGCTGCAGCAGGTCCCCAGGGGACGGAGACCCCCGGGGTGCTCCCAGCCCTTTGGGGGGGGGTCTCTGTGTTGGGTGCCACTGCCCAGCACCCCCAGCCCAGCCCGGGCTCAGCCCCGGCCCCCGACCTGCTGCCACCAGACCCCACGGCTCCTCTGCCGGTTCTGGGGGACCCCCTCCCTGGGGACCCCCTCCCTGGGGACACCGGGGCAGCCTGGGTGTGCACGGGTGTGCACGTGCCCAGCGTCCCCGGGGTGCGTGTGCCAGGTGAGCGCTTGCACGAGTACGTGGGGATCCGTGTGTGTGTCCGTACCTCGATGTGTGCATGTGCACAGAAGAGCGCGTGCCCAGATGTGCACGTGCCCAGATGTGCGCGTGCCCAGGCGTGCACATGGCCAGGTCTGTACGTGCCCAGATGTGCGCGTGAGCATGCCCAAGTGTGCGGAGGGGCAGACCTGTGTGTACCCAGGCGTGCATCAGCCCAGGTACGTGTGTGCCCAGATGTGTGCGTGTGTACCCCGGCGTGCACAGGGACAGAGCTGCGTCTGCCCAGATGTGCATCTGCCCAGATGTGTTCGTGCCAGGCGTGCGCACGCCCAGGCGCGTGTGTCTGTGTGTCGGCACCCAGATGGGCGTGCGCACCCTGGTGCACGCGCCCAGGGGTGTGTGTGTGTCTGTGTGTGCGTACCCAGACGTGGGTGGGCATCCAGACGTGGGTGCACACCCAAGTGCCTGTGCCCAGGTGTGTGCGCACGCTCGGGGGGTGCGTGTGTGTGTGTGTGTGCACACTCGCGTGTGCCACCCTGGGTGTGCGCCGCTCACCTGCTCCGACGGTGTCACCTCCTCGGGGGGTGACCCCGAGCTCCCACCTCCTTCTTCCCCAGCGGGACCCCCGTCACCCACTCCCCCCCTCCCCGGGGTGCGTGTGCCGGGTGTGGGTGCAACACCCGGCCCTGCTCGGGCAGGACCGCACGTGCGTGTGCGTGTGTGCGTGTGTGTGTGCACAGCTGCACGCACGCCTGCCCGACGCCCTGCCTGCGTGTGCACGCGGGTGTGCGTGCCCGTACCTGCAGCCTGTGCCCGGGCACCCCCACAGTGGGGGTGTGTGTGCACCCCACAAAGCCCTGCACACCCACCCGCACCCAGCGAAGCCCGTGGGGTGCTGGGTGTGGGTGCTCAGGGTGCCCCAGTCTGGGGTGGGGGGGGGTCCTCGGCCTCTCTCGCCCCATCGTGTGCCCCCCCCCCAGCTTGGGCAATCTGGGGTGGATTGGGTTGAAGAAGGGGCAGTTCAGGAGGGACACGGGGGGGGATGGGGGGGGGCACCCCCACCCCACACCCCCCCCCCCCCGCTCCCTGGGGAGCACCCAGCCTGGCGGGTGCGTGTGCGTGTGTGCACGGCGCTGGTGTGTGTGGATGTGTCACCCCGCACACGGGCGGGGGCTGCCGCTCCACCTGGGCACGTATGCACGCAGGGGACTGCTGCTCGGCCGTGGGGCAGGCTGTGGGGCAGGCCGTGGGGCAGGCCGTGGGTCACGCCGTGGGTCACGCCGTGGGTCACGCTGTGGGGCAGGGTGCCTCTGCACAGAGGTGTTGGTGTGGGGGTGCCCCAGGCTTTCGGGGCTCTCCGGTCCCGGCCCCGGGCTGTGCTCCCCCCCCCACCCCGGTGCAGCTCGGTCCCTGCGGCCCCCCGGGACCCCCCCTGTGCCCCGGGATTCGCCCCCCCCCCGCCCCCGCTCGGTACATCCCCGTGCCCCCCCCCCCCCCCCGTGTTCCCCGTGCCCCCCATACTCGGTGCATCTCCTGGCCCCCCCCGAGCTCCCTGTGTCCCCGGACCCCCCGTGCTCCCCGTGCCTACCGACCCCCCCCCGCCCCGTGCTCGGTGTACCCCGGAACTCCCCCCACCCCCCCCAGCTCAGTGCAGCCCCGACACCCCCCCCCGTGCTCGGTGCAGCCCCGGTGCGGCTGCGGGGGGGCTGCAGCCGGGCGGGAGCCGGGTCGGACGGACGGACGGACAGCCGGACGGACAGCCGGACAGCCGTCGGGCCGGGGGCGGGGGGGGGGGCGGGGGGGGAGCGGCGGGCGGGGGCGGGGAGCGCCGTTGTGCAACGGCCCCGCTCCGCTATATAGGGGGGGGCCGCGGGGCATGGAGCCACCGCCGCGACGGGACGGGACCCACGGGGCGGCCCAGGTAAGCGGGACACCCCCACCACGGGACACCCCTTCTCCTGGGACACCCCTGCCCTGAGACACCCCTTTTCCTGGGACACCCCTCCTCCATGGGACACCCCTTCCCCAGGCCCCCCCTTCCCAGGGGCACCCTGCCCCAGAGACACCCCTTCCTCGGTGACACCCCCACCATGGGACACCCCTTCTCCCAGGACACCCCTTCTCCCAGGACACCCTTTCCCCTGGGACTCCCCCCCCCAGGACACCCCCCCCAGGACACCCCCACTCTGGGACACCCCCACCCCAGGACACCCCTTCTCCCAGGACACCCTTTCCCCAGGGTTACCCCCACCGTGGGACACCCCCACTCTGGGACACCCCCACCCCAGGTCCCCAGGCTGCTGCCGGGGGGGACCAGGGCTGCACCGCCCCAAGGGCCCCCCCAAGCCCTGTGGGGTGCAGAGCTGGGGGACCCCAGTCCCGTCCCCCCCCTCCCATCACCCCAGGGGACGTGCAGGGACACTGTCCTGGGCCTGGCCAAGGACTGCAGCCCCCCCAGGGGGGCCCGGGCCCCCCCTTACCCCGGGGTAGATGGGCAGCGGGTTGAACCGGCCTCACCTGCCCGATGCCCGGCACAGCGCCGGCACAGCCCCCGGCCTGGGTAGCCGGTGGTGGCCAGGCCACGGTAGTGCCACCAGCCGTGTCCCCCAGAACCGGGGGGGGATGCCGGGGGGATGCCTGAGCATCCCGTGCTCCCCAACTGGTCGCCTGTCCCCCCCCCAAGCCCTACCGGCCCCCCCTGCCCAGGCCGGTGGGGTGGGGACACTGGGGGGGTCCTGGCAGAGGTCCCCGTGTCCCCTCGTCACCGGCTTTCTCATTCCAGGCTCAGCGAGCGGGTGCGAGTCTCCGGTGAGTACTGGGGTGGGAGCTGCTCCGCTCCCCCCTGTCCCCGTGTCCCCCCCTGTCCCCGCGTCCCCCCCCACCCCTGTGTCCCCCCCTGTCCCCCATCCCCAGGCAGCGGGTGACAGGGACACGTGCCACCCGGGGGTCCCCCCAGTGCCCACGCTCCTCTAACAGCCTCATCCTGCCCACGGAGGATGGGGGTCCCCAGGGAGCAGACACAGCGCTGGGGAGCCGGCACCCGCCCCCCCGCCCCCCCCCAGAGCGGCGTCCCCCAGCCATGTTGTCACCAAGGGTCCGGTGGCAGCCCCGCGCGGTCACGGTCACGGTCACGGCTGGGGACATCGGGCCGTGGGGTGGCCGGGGCGACGCTTGCGAAAGGGCAGCTCCGGGAAGGCGGCGCGGCACAGCCATGCTGGCACGTGCCGGCAGGCCGGCGTGGGCACGGTGGCACGGTGACGAGGACCCCGGCTCTCGTTGTCCCAGGGCTGGCACACGGCGGGGACGTGGCCATCCATGTGCCACCGACACCGCTTCCCCCCTGTCCTTGGGCATGTCACCGCACCCCTCCGCCTGCTCCCATCTCCGGGGGGGGGGGGACGACGACACGACAGGGGGACAGGACAAGGCTTGGGGACCCCCATCTTAGCAGGGTGTCCCCTCCCTGTGACACCCCACCCCGGGAGGATGCTCCCCACATCCCCCGGGATGAGGGATGGGGATGGCACGTGTCCCCAAGGAGGGGTCAGAGCACCCTGCACATCCCCTCTCGGGTGGGGGGGTGTGTGTGGTGTGTGTGTGTGCGTTTTTGGGGGTGCAGGCGACCCCCCTGTGACACCTGACAACCCCCCCCACCCCGTGCCACCCGGCGCAGTGCCCGGCAGGATGCGGTGGCCCGGCGTGTCCCTTTGGGGTCTCCTCTGGCTGTGGGTCCCGCTGGCCGGCGGCCGCCCCGTCCGGCTGGAGAAGGTCCGGGCCGACACCAGGAACCTCACCCGCACCCTCAGCACCCGCATCCAGCAGCTGCAGGCGAGGCCCCGACCCGGGGGGGTGATGGGGGGGGGGGGGTGGGAGGGGTGGCATCTTGGGGGGTCCCCCCCCCCCCAGGGACAGCCTGCAGGGTGCGGCGTGGTGCCAGGGCACTACAGCCACGTCCCGTGTCACCCAAGGGAAGGGGCTGGGGTGTGAGGTGGGGGGCCCTGCACCCTAGGGTGGTCCTCGGTGGGGTGGGGGGGGACACGACGACACCCAGCACGGGGGGGGTCCCCAGGGAGTGACACTTGGCACAGGTTGTGTCCCAGATGGGGGGGTCCCCAGGGAGGGACACCCATGGCTGGGGGGGGGGGGGGGCTCTGTGCCCCAAGGGACACCCATGGCTGGGTGGGGGGCTTGGTGCCTCAGATGGAGGGGGGGGGAGGTCCCCAGGGAGGGACACCCATGGCTGGGTGGGGTGGGGGACCCTGTGCCCCAGATGGGGGGTCCCCAGGGAGGGTCACCCATAGCTGGGTGGGGGGGCTCTGTGCCCCAGATGAGGGGGGGGGGGTGTCCCCAGGGAGGGACACCCATGGCTGGGCGGGAGACCCTGTGCCCCAAGCGATGCCCAGGACTGGGTGGGGTGGGGGGCTCTGTACCCCAGATGGGGGGTCCCTGGGGCTGGGTGGGGGGCTCTGTACCCCAGATGGGGGGGTCCCCGGGGCCGGGTGGGGGGTTCAGTGCCTCAGATGGAGGGGGGGTGGGGGGGTCCCCAGGGAGGGATGCCCATGGCTGGGTGGGGTGGGGGCCCCCGTGCCCCAAGCGACACCCAGGCCTGGGTGGGGGTCTCTACACCCCAGATTGGTGGGGGGGGTCCCCAAGAAGGTTTCCCCCCCCCGCCGAGCAGGCAGCGGGTGCCATACCCTAACCCCCCCCCCCCTTGCCCCCCCATTTCCCGCAGCTCTTCCCCCTGAGCCTGAAGATCAGCGGGCTGGAGGCCATCCCGGGGGAGGGGGCTCCCGAGGGGCTGGGGGCCATGGACCACCGCCTCCAGCTCTTCCAGCGCCTGCTGGCCGGCCTGGCAGCCGGCAGCTTGCCGCTGGCCCAGATCGCCAACGACATGGAGAACCTCCGGAGCCTCCTGGCCGCCCTGGCAGCCCATTTGGGGTGTCCCCCATCCCGCGTCTCCCCGGGACCCCCGGCACCCCCCGGTCTATCCGATCTGCTGGCCGAAGCACCCCACACCGCGGCCGGGCTGGCCCTGGCGCGGCTTCGCGTTTGCCTGGACGGCATCGCCGCCCGCCTCGACGGCCTCCTCGCCTGCTAGGGACACCCCGGGGACCCCGGCCTCGGGGCAGGGGGGGGGGGGACACGGACAGACGGACACACGGACACACACACCGGGCTGAGCCCCCATTCCGGGGCCACGGCTCTCCCCATGCACCGGCGTGGCCAGCCCGGCACAACCGGCACCACAGAGAACTCCAGTCTTGCCATTGCCTCTTTTTCTACTACTACTACTACTATTATTATTTTTATTACTATTGTTATTATTGTTATTTTTACTATTATTATTGTTGTTATTATTATTAAGTATTTGTATTTATTTCTCCCACGTTAATTTAAAATAAAGCCAGTTTTCCAGCAGCCCCCTCTCTAACACCCCTGCTTGGCACCGGGGTGGGCACGAGCCGGCAGCCCCCGTGGGCAGGCTGGGTGCCGGCGTCACCGTCTCTGGGGTCCCCAAGGAGCCGGGGCTCGGGGTGGGGTTGGGGGGGTGGGTGGAGGGGTGGGGGGGTGAACCTCATCCCCAGGGACGCGCCAGGGCAGGGAGGGATGAATTAAACCCTAAAAGCACCCAGGGGGTGAGCTCGGCTGCCCTGACCCCCCCCCAGCCAGGACCCGGTGGCTTTGCCGGCGGTTGCCGCAGCTCCGGCCGCGGCACAGCCGTGCCGCACCCTCAAAAAACCCACGGTGATGGACCAGGGGCTCTGTGTGTGTCGTCCCCCCCCCGCCCTGAGCCCAGTGGCCGGGGACAAGGGACCCCCCGGGGAGAAGGGACCCCGGGGACACGGGAGCGTGCGAGGACGTGGCGCCGGCTGACTCAGGCCCCGGCGGCTCCGTGGTGGTTTACGAGCCGGTCGGTGGCTTCCCGGCTCGGCCCCCCCCCCCCTCCGCTCCCCCCCCGGCCTGGTGTGACCCCGACACCTCCAGCTACTGAGGGGGGGGACACGGATCTGGGGGGACACGTGGCAGGGAGAGGGGTTTGGAGCCCCCCAGCCCCGTGGGGGTCCCCAAGCCTGGCAGAGCAACCGTGGGGCAAGGGTTGGGGGGGTCACGATGGCCGGACCGGCAGCACCCAGCATAGGGCCCGAAAGTAGGAGCACCCCAACTTGGGGGTGGGGGGGGGCTGCCCGGCGTGGGGCAGCGCCGGGACCCCGTGGGCCGGGCGCACGTCGCTCACGCCGCGGGGGCTGCCGGAGGCCGCGGTGCCGCCGGCCAGGTGAGGCCGGCCTGGCTCCAAGCCCCGGCACGGCCGCAGTGGCCGCTGACTCAGCCGGGACCCCGCCGGCCCCCCCTCCTCGTCGGACCGTGTGCCGAGCGGCACGGGCACCCGGCCTGGGGGCTGACCCACGGGACCCCGACCCCACGGACACCCGGCGTGGGGGCTGACCCACGGGACCCCGACCCCACGGACACCCGGCCTGGGGCTGACCCACGGGACCCCGACCCCACAGGCACCCGGTGTGGGGCCGACCCACAGGCCCATTGTCAGCTCCAGGGCTGGGTGGCTGTGGGGGTCCCCAACTCCCTGGGGGCACCCCCAGACCCTCCATCCTCCTGTCTGCCCCCCCACCCAAGGCCATGGGGCTGCAGCCCCACAGCACCCTGAGCCATCAGCTCCAGGGGACTGCGACCACCCCAGCCTGGCCCAGGGGTGGGTGGGGGGGTTTAGGGGGGGGCCCAGGGGTGGGGGGCTCGAGGGGGGGGGCTCCGGGAGCTGTGGGTGACACCGAGAGGAAGATTCTTCCTCCAGAAAGCTTTTTATTAAAATATATTGCTGTATTTTTACAAGACCCTGTCGCTGACAAGGTGGGGGGGTGCTGGGAGCGGGGGGGGGGGGGGGTGCCTGCCCCTCCCTCCAGCCCTGCCCCAGGGGGTCCCAAACCATGCGAGACCCCTGGGAAAGGAGAAGGAGGGATGGGGGCACCCCCAAAAGCCAGAGACGGGGGGGGGGGGGGGATAAGGAGAGACCCAGGGCTTGGTCCTCTCTCCCCCCCAGCAGGTCCCCGGGGCTGAAGCAGAGACCCTGGGGGCTCCCCATGGGGCAGCACCCCAACACCCCCCCCCTCCCCCCGATGAGATCTGAGGCCAATGACTCCCCCACAGACCAGCACCCATGGGTGGGGGGGGGTCAGGGTGCCAGGGAGGGGGGCGGGTGTCTCAGCTCTCGAACCACTTGCTCCTCTTGGGCGCGGGGGGGTCACTGCCCAGGATCTTCCTCTTGTACCGCTCCACCAGCTCGCTGAACCGGGCCTCGGCCCCCCCGCCCTCCCGCCGCCGCCGCGCCTGCGGGCAGAGGCGAGGGGGGAGAAGGGGGGTCCCCAGAAACCCCCCCTCACCCCCCCAGCGCCAAGCTGGGCAGAGCCAGAGCCCAGGAGCAGCGCTGGCGGGGTGTGCGAGAGGAACGGGGGGGCCCAGGCCGGGTAGGGATACGGGAGGAGAGAAGGAGGGAGCCCCCAGACCCCCCCCTGCACCCCCTAATTAGAGGGATCTGACCCCAAACGAGCTGGGGGGGTAAGGGGGGGGTGCGTGCGAGCCCCCCGTCCCTACCTGGGTGGGGGCCACCTTGCGCTTCTCCTTCCGCTGCTGGACTTTGGCCTTGGGCTGCTTGGCGGGGAGGGGTTTCACCTTCCCCTTGTCGCGCTTCCTGGGTGGGGGGAGAGCAGAGGAGCACCCATGGGTGCCAAGGTAGGCCCATGGGTGCCGCACAGCGCCAGAGGAGCTGCCGACCAGCACCCAGAAGGGACGGCGTGGCCCAACCCAAGCCACCCCGGGGAGGGAAGGGAGAAGCCAGAGACACCCAGCGCCGAGGGGGAGGGATGCCGAGGGGGTGGGGGGGGGATGCCAAGGGTGGGGGGGGCGGAGAAAGGGGTGCACGGGGCCCCCCCCCCATACCTGATCTTGGGCCCGCGGTGCGAGGGCAGCGCCAGCACCTTCTTCCTCGTGGTGCCGTCCGGCAGCTCCACCCGTTCCACCTGCGCCTCCGTACGGAAGCCGGACCAGGGTGCGGCGGGGGCCGGGTGTCCCGGGGGGGTCGGGTGTCCCGGGGGGGCCGGGGCAGCCTCCTGCCCCCCCGCCGGTGGTCCCCCAGAGCCCTGGGAGCCCTCGGACCCCTTGGCGAGGGATTTTTTCCTTCCTTGACGATGCTTCTTAGGGGGTCCCGCTGGTTCGGCTGCCCCGGCAGCAGCCGGCTCTTTCTCCGCCGGCTTCGGTTTCAGCTTGAGCTGCGCCGAACACGGGGTCAGCGCCGGGGACCCTGCGGGGTGGGGGGGGGACAAGGGGGGGGGGACAAGGGGACACACACACACACACACACACACGTCGTGCTCCTACCAGGCTGCGCTGGGCTCGCTGCTCCTTCAGCTTCAGCTTCCGCCGGTCCT
>JBBMRM010000098.1:0-106929 GCA_037962945.1 Sarcoramphus papa | reverse complement strand
CCCCATGTCCCCATCCGCGCCCTGCCCCTGTCCCCGTCCTCGTTTCTGTCCCCATCCTCGCCCGCGTCCCCATCCCACCCTCACCTCCATCCCTGTCTTTGTGTCCCCCACCCTGTCCCCGTCCCCTCCATTTCTGTCCCCACCCTGTCCCCATACTTGTCCCCATCACACCCCTGGCCCCAGCTCCATCCTTGTCCCAGTCTGTCTCCATTCTTGTCCCCATCCCCATCCTGTCCCCGTCCCGTCCCACCTTGGGGGTCCCCGGCTCGCGGGAGAAGGCGGTGAGGACCTGGCTGAGGGCCCCCTGCTCCTGCGCCTCCTGCATCTCCTGCCGGTAGATGTGGTCCAGCGCGGAGGAGCGGCAGCCGAACACCAGCACCATGCTGCCCAGGGGGCCGCCTGGGGGGGGACAGCGGCCGGGACCTGTCCCTGTGTCCCTGCAACCCTGCGTCCCTGCATCCCCGTGTCCCTGCGTCCCCATACCCTGTATCCCTGCTCCCCTGTGTCCTGCAGCCCCCCCACATCCCTGTGTCCCCATGCTGCCCTGTCCCCACACCCCGCCGTCCCACGCATCCCCGTGTCCCCCCCATCCCCGTGCCACCCTGTCCCCATGTCCCCGGCCTCCATCCCCTTCCCCATGTCCCCACGCCCCCAACCCTGTGCCCCACATCCCCGCGCCGCCCCCGGCCCCCGACCTTCCGTCCCCCAAGGTTGCCGCATCCCTCGGTGCCTGTGCCCCGTGTCCCCGCGTCCCGGTGCCACCCCGTCCTCACGTCCCTACGCCCTCCCGCCCTGTCCCCCCGTCCCCAGCCCCGTGTCCCCCCCCCCCGTGTCCCCGACCTCCGGCCCGCAGTTGGTGCAGCCGCTGCTGCCAGAAGCTGCGGAAGGGCGCGACGCCGGTGCCGGGTCCCACCAGGATGCAGGGGGCCTCGGGGGCGGGCGGCAGCCGGAACGAGGGGGGCCCTGCGGGCAGCGGGGTCACCGGGGGGGACGGGGGGACCCCGGGGCAGCGCCCGGCGCGGGGGGTGGCGGGGGGGGGGGGGGGGGGAGATGGGGGGGGAGATGGGGGGGGGGAGATGGGGGGGGGAGATGGGGGGGGGGAGATGGGGGGAAGATGGGGGCGCGGGGCGTTCTGGGAAATGTAGTCCTGGCCACAGGGGGATGCTGGGGAATGAGGGTGTGCACTGAGGCATGCTGGGAGATGTAGTCCTGGGGGGGGCAGCGAGGCACGCTGGGAGATGGGGCGGGGGGGCGGGCGGGCAGACAGGGGGATTCAGGCAGGGGGGCGGGCAGGAGGAGGGCAGGCAGGGGGTTCAGGCAGGGGGGCGGGCGGGGCGGGGTAGGCAGGGGGGTTCAGGCAGGGAGGTTCAGGCGCGGGGGGTGTTCAGGCAGGGGGGTTCAGGCGGGGGGGGGGGGGGGGGCGGTTCAGGCAGGGGGGTTCAGGCAGGGGGGTGTTCAGGCAGGGGGGCCCCTTACCCCCGGATGAAGGCAGGCACCGTGTCGCCGGGCTGCAGCCGCGCCAGCCAGGTGGAGCAGACGCCGTAGTGCAGGGGGCCCTGCCCGTCTGCGGGGAGCCGAGGGGCTGGAGGGGCTGCGGCAGGCAGCCCCCCCCCCCCCCGGCAGGCAGCCCCCCCCGGCAGGGGCTGGGGACACTGCCATCCCCGGGCAGGGCTAGGGGACGGGGGCCCTGGGGGACCTGGGGGCCTGGGACGGTGCATGGGGGACGGGGGGGTGGGGGTGGCTGGTGCCGGGGGGGGGGGCCACATCCCTGGGGCTCCACCACGTCCAACGGCAGCGCCTGAGCACTGTGATGGGGCTGGGCAGGACCTGGAGGGGCCCTGGGGACCAGGGGGATGCCCTGCGGACCCTGGAGGTGCCCTGGGGACCCTCGAGATGCCCTAGGGACCAGGGGGGTGTCCTGGGGACCAGGAGGATGCTCTGCAGACCCTGGAGATGCCCTGGGGACCAGGGGGATGCTCTGGGAACCCTCGAGATGCTCTGGGGACCCTGGAGGTGCCCTGGGGACCAGGGGGATGCCCTGGGGCCGTGCAACACGAGGGTGCTGGGGGCAGGCGTTGCTGTGCCCTGTTGCAGGCAGGGCAGTTAGGTAGCAGCCCCCGGCTCGGGGCACCCACCAGCCCCCCCTGTCCCCACTCACTCTCGCTGTGGTAGGTGACGACGGCCACGGTGAGGTGGATCTCGCCGGGGCTGGGGCCGGGTGCGGAGCTGATGGAGTAGTAGCGCGGCTGGAGCAGCGGCAGCTGGGTGAGCAGCAGGGAGGCCGGCAGCCCCACCGAGGGGAACTCCTCCAGCACCTCCAGCAGCGTGGGGCACCGGAACCACTTCCAGTCCTCGTACAGCCGGGCGTCCTGCAAGGCACCCAGCTGGGCCACGGCCACCGCGCCCGGCACCCCGGCCCGGCAGGGACCCGGCATCGCAGCCAGGGAGGGGGCCAGCGTCCCAGTATCCAGCCAGGGAGGGGGCCAGCACCCCAGTATCCCAGCATCCCAGCATCCCAGCCAGGGAGGGGGCCAGCATCCCAGTCTCCCAGCCAGGGAGGGGGCCAGCATCCCAGTATCGCAGCATCCCAGCCAGGGAGGGGGCCAGCATCCCAGTATCCCAGCCAGGGAGGGGGCCAGCATCCCAGTATCGCAGCATCCCAGCTAGGAAGGGGGCCAGCATCCCAGTATCCCAGCCAGGGAGGGGCTCAGCATCCCAGCATGCCGGCTGGGCAGGCACCCAGCATCCCAGTATCCACCCAGGGAGGGACCCAGCACCCCCGCATCCCAGCGCCCCAGCACCCACCCCCGCGCCCCCCGCACCCCACCTGGCTGAGCTGCTGCAGGCGCTGGCGGTGGGCCGGCTCCCGTGCCAGGGTGGCCAGGAGCTGCAGGAACCGGGGGCTCGGGGGGGCCGCCACGTCCAGGAAGAAGGTGAGCGCCTGGGCCAGGGTGCAGGGGGGCAGGCGGCTCTGCGGCACCCAGGGCTGGGGGGGGGACACCCGCCTGCCAGAGAGCGGAACGGGATGGGGATGGGGATGGGATGGGGATGGGATGGGGATGCTCAGCCCCTGCCCCTGCCCCAGGCCCTGCCCCTTCCCCTGCCCCTTCCCCTGCCCCTGCCCCTTCCCCTGCCCCTTCCCCAGCCCCTTCCCCTTCCCCTGCCCCTGCCCCTTCCCCTGCCCCTTCCCCAGCCCCTTCCCCTTCCCCTGCCCCTGCCCCTTCCCCTGCCCCTTCCTCTGCCCCAGCCCCAGCCCCTTCCCCAGCCCCTGCCCCCCCGTCCCCATGCCCACCCCCGTCCCTGTCCCTGCCCCGTCCCGGGGGTCCCTACCGCAGGGGTCCCCCTCCAGGCTCTCCACCAGGACGGGCTGCTCGGGGGGCGGGGGGTCCTCCACCCGCGCCAGCAGCCCCCGCACCAGCTCGGCCCGGTTGGCGGGGAAGACGCCGAGGTGGTCCCCGGGCTGGTACCGCAGCTCCGCCTGCCCCGCCGAGCCCAGCCGCACCAGCAGGGTGGCCCGGCTGCGGGGGGGGGGGGGGGGTGGTGTCAGCGGGGGGGGCCGGTGTGGGGGGGTCCCGGGGGTGAGGAGAGGGCCCGGGGGGGTCCCGGGGATGGGGGGATCCTAGCGGTGAGGGGTCCCGGGGGGCGGGGGGGGCCGGGGGCGGAGGTGTCCCGGGGGTGCGGAGTCCCGGGAGTGCAGGGAGGGCACGGTGGTGGGGGGTCCCGGGGGCGCGGCGGGGGTTCCAGGGGTGGCGGGGGTCCCGGGGGCGCGGGGGGGGGGGGGAGCACGGGGATGCGGGAGGAGCGGGGAGGTTCCGGGGATGGGGGGTCCCGGGGGTGTCTCGGAGATGGGGGGATCCTAGCGGTGAGGGGTCCCGGGGTTGGGGGGTCCCGGGGGCGCGGGGGGTCTCGGGGGTGGGTGTGTCTCGGGCGTGGGGGGTCCCGGGGGGATCCCCTGGGGCGGGAGGGGCCGGCAATGGGGGGGGCCCGGGGGGGTGGGGGGCTCACCTGGACTCCTCGCTCTGCAGGTTCTCCACGGAAAGCACCGTGCAGGGGAACACCCGGCGCTTGTGCAGGTGGGACAGCCCTGGGGGGGCACGGGGGGGCAACAGGGGGGGATGAAGGGTCACGAGGGGGCTGAGAGGGGGTCACAGGGTGGCCGGGAGGGGATGAGGGGGTGACAGGGGTCCTGGGGAGGTCCTGGGGGGGCTAGGAGGGTCACGGGGGGGCTGGGGGAGACTTCGGCAGGGTGCTGCAGGGATCCCACGTTTGCGCTGGCTGTGGGCGTCCCGGGGGGGCTGTGGGGTGTTCTCCCCAGAGCTGTGGGGTGTAGGGAGGGGGGTGTCCCGGGGGGGCCGTGGGGCAGATGCCGGTTGTGGGTGGAGGGCGATGCAGAGGGGCAGGCGGCTCCCCAGGGCCGGGGGCTCCCGCAGGGGCTGGGGGTGCCGGGGGGGGTGCCGGGGGGCCCGGGGGGGTGGCGGTACCGGCCAGGGTCTCTGTGGCCTGGGGCTGGCCGACCAGCCGGTGCTTCTGGCGCTTCCAGCTCTGCGGGGGGGCGAAGAGCTCCTCGGCCCCCCCCACTCCATCCCCCACGCAGAAGGTCTCGCAGGCGGCCTGCGGGCACGGGTTAGGGGGACCGGTGGGTGCTGGCGGCGGGGGGGGGGGGGCTGGTGGCTGCCTCCCCCCCCCCCCCCGGTGCCCCCCCTGACCTGGAAGACGAGGCGGGCCCATGTGCGGAAGGACTCCTCCTGGGCGCAGAGCTCGTCGCCCTCGCCCATGGGCAGGACCCGCTCCCCCCCCAGCTCCTCCAGCCGTGTGTCCACCGCCCGGGCGAAGGCGCAGAAGTGGGGGTACGCCCGTGAGCCCAGCCCGAACACCGAGAACCTGCCGCCAATGGGGGGGGGGAGGCTGAGCACGGTGACCCCAGACCCCCCTGCCCCGGGGTCGGAGCATGCACTGTGGGTGGGGGCACCCAGGGCTGGGGGGGGGGTGGGGGGGATGCTCGGGGTGGGGGTTGCGGGATGCTCAGGGCTGTCGGTGGGGGGCACCTAGGGGTGTGGGTCAGGGTGGGGGCTGTGGTCGGGGTCTGTGTGAGCAGGGGGTGGTCAGGGCTGTTACAAGCGGGGTTCAGGGTTGGGGACCCCCAGGGGCAGCTCCTGCCCCCTCCCACAGCCATGGGACAGATGGGGCCGGAGCTGCCGGTGCTGCTGGTGCCAGGGCTGGGGCCAGGGCTCTGCCCTGTTCCCCGGCCGGCAGCTGGCCGCAGACCTGCCCGGCACCGTGCGGCCCCTGCAGACGGGGCACCCCAAGCCCCAGCCGGACACCGTGCTCAGGCAGAGGACCCCATCCCCGTCCCTGTGCCCGTGGCCATGGCCGTGGCCGTGCCGGCGGTACCGCAGGGCGCCCAGCGTGCCGGCGCTGTCGGTGTTGCTCAGCTGCCGCCGCTTCTTCTTCCAGGAGGCGACGAGCTGGTCTGACTGCGAGACGCTGTTGAACCGCAGCTTGTAGCTCCTGTGCAGGACAGGAGGGTGAGGGCAGGGTGAGGGCAGGGTGAGGGCAGGGTGGGCCCTTCCCCAGCCCCCAGCTGGGCACCCCAGGCCTCCCCAGGGTGCTCACTTGGGTGGCTCAGCCTGGGAGGTGCTGGTGTAGGGCGAGGTCATCTCCATCAGCGCCTTGGAGAAGCTCTGTTGGGGGCAGCACGTCACATCCCCGCCATCCCCATCATCCCCATCCCCATCATCCCCATCCCATCCTCCATCATCCCTCCATCATCCCTCCATCATCCCTCCATCTTCCCCATCCCCATCATCACCATCCCCATCCCATCCCCATCATCCTCCATCATCCTCCATCATCCCCATCCCCATCCCACCCTATCATTCCCCATCATTCCCCATCCCATCCCCATCATCCTCCATCATCCTCCATCATCCCCATCCCATCCCCATCATCCTCCATCATCCTCATCCCCATCCCACCCCCCTCATTCCCCATCATTCCCTATCATTCCCCATCCCATCCTCCATCATCCTCCATCATCCCCATCCCACCTCTATCATTCCCCATCATTCCCCATCCCCATCCCATCCCCATCATCCCCACCCCCTCTCCCCCCGCCTCCCGCAGCCCCTCACCTCCGCGCACTCGGGGGGGTCCCCGTTGCCGAAGGTGCTGGTCACCACCAGCACCAGGGTCTCGTGCTCCAGGGACACCACGTCGTACTCATCCATGCACAGCACCTACGATTGCAGGGGGGGACGTGGGGTTGGGACACGGGCAGGGGGCTGCAATGGGCGCCTCCCCCCACCCCACATCTCCCCCTGCCCACCTTGGGGTCGAAGGCGCGTCGGAAGAGCTGGCAGAGGTTCCAGGCGTAGGTCCGGGATTTGCCGGTCTCCGTGGCGTAGAGGATGGTGGCCTTCACCCGGCGTGCCATCATGTGTCCCATCAGCTTGGCCGAGATCTTCACCGCGCTGGGGCGGGGGGGGGACACGACACGCACGAAGCCGGTCAGCATCCGGCCCCCCCCCCACCTCCCCGGCTTGGGGACCCCCGCCTCCGAGGGTGGGCACCTACTTGGCCACCTCCTTGAAGGTCTTTCTCCTGGTGACGGTGGTGCCTTTGGAGACGTACACCTTCCAGGCGTCGGGCTGTGGGGCAGGCAGGGGGGTCAGCTGTGGGGCTGGGGGGGCTATGGGGCTGGGGGGGCGGCCGGGCCGGACCCACCTGGTAGCGGAAAGTGGGGCAGAGCTGGTAGTTGACCATCTCCTGGTGAAAGACGGGGGTGAGGCTGCCCGAGATGGGGGGCACGATCCAGACCCAGTCGGCCGGGCACCCCCCCCGCGTCCGCAGCTCGTTCTCCATGTGCTTCACGAAGGACTCGGTGGCCGCGTGGTGGTCCACGATCGTCACCTTGGCCACCTGCGGGGGACGGCGGGCTGGAGGGGACGGACGAGGACCGGGAGCGGCCGGCGCCCGCCCCGGCGTTGTGGCGGTGTCAGGGTCCCCGTGGCGTGGCAGTGCCGGTGTGTGTGTCCCATGTGTCCCCCCCCCCGCCCCCGTCCCCGGCCATGCGTCCCACCTGGTAGCTGTGCAGCACGGCGATGTTCACCTCCACCGCCGCCTTGTCCTTCCAGAGGGACGAGGTCGTCCGTGTGTCCAGCCCCATGCGCAGGGCCACCTCCTGCCAGGGGTGCGGGGAGGGTGGTGGTGGCGGGGGGCTCAGCCCGGCTCCCCCGGGGTGCGGGGGTCCCGGCGAGGGGCGCGGGTCGGCTGGGTCCCCCCCACCGCAGGGCCGCGGGGCTCACCGGCAGCAGGTTGTAGCGCTGGCTGTCGCAGAGGTTCCTGGTGCCGATCTCGCTGCTCATGTACCAGCCGTTGAAGGGGGCCGCCGGGAACTCCAGCCCCCCGATCTCCAGCAGCATGTTGGAGACGGCCGGCAGCGCGTACCACCGCAGCCCCAGCTCCCCGAACCACTCCAGCCTGTGCGGGGTTGGGGGGGGGGCAGGCTCCAGCCGGGGACCCACACGTGCCCCACGCCAGCCCCAGCTCCCCATCCTGGCTCCCCAACCTCCATCCCAGCCCCGCTCCCATCCCCTCCCCAGGGGTGAGCACGTGGGACCCCAGCCCCACGGCTGGGAGGGGTGTCCCGTTGGGGCTGGCAGGGTCTTGGGGTCCCTTAGGGCCCTGGGGGGGTCACAGCCCCACTCACGTGGGGTGCTGGAGGGGCACCTCGAGGACCAGCTCCGGCGGGAGGGGGAAGAGCTCGGGGGGCTCCTCGGGGCCCTGCAGCAGCAGCGGCAGCACGTCGAAGCGGCCGCCGCCGGGGCTCCAGCCGTGGTGGACGCAGAGCTGGGGGGCGGCAGCGTCAGGGTGGGGGTAGCACCGGGGGGGGGGGGGGTGCTGAGGTGCAGGGGCGCGTGGCGGGGGGTCTCCCCACCTCGGTGATGTCGACGTTGGCCGGGTCGCCCCGCACCGAGCCGTCAGGCTGCCGGTACCCGGCGTAGCGGATCAGCTGCGTGTTCCAGATGCGGAAATCGCCCCGGCCGGGCGTCCGCTGGGGGAAGATGGTGATGGCCGACCTGGGGGGGGGGGGCCGGGGCGGGATGTCACCGACACCCCCACCGGCTGCAGGGGCCAGGGGGTCCTGCCCTGGAGAGCGGGGAGGAGGGGGGGGGGTGTCCAGCCAGCGGCGAGCGTGGCGGCCGGGCAGGGCTCTCACCGAATGTTGCCGCGGTTGGTGGCGTACTGGATGTGGGTGCAGAGGAAGCTGAACATCTCCCCCACATTGGCGCAGTCCCGGGCGTCGAACACCTGCGGGATGGGGTTGGGGAGGGGGGTGAAGGGGGGGGTGTGACGTCCTGCTGCTTGCCCCCCCCCCCCCCCCCCCCAACCACCCCAGGCTGTGGGGCAGGGGTCCCCGCCGGCGCCGTGGGGTGCCCCCCACCCTCACCTGCAGCTTGTTCCACTGGATGCGGCCCACGCAGCGCGCGGCGTTGCGCCAGGCCTGCTTGGCCCCGAAGACGAGCTCGGGCTCCAGGAGCTGGTAAGTGCCGGTGGCACCGATGGCGGCTTCCACCTCCCGCAGCCGCTGGGCGTGCGCCGGGGAGTTCTCCCTGCGGATGCCCCCCATGCCTCAGCCCGCCCCCCCCAAGACCCCCCCCAGCACCGCTGCGGGGTGCAGGGTGCCCCAGGCAGGGCTGGGGCTGGGGGGTGCCCTGGGGCGGAGATGGGGATGTGGGGTGCCCTGGGGCACAGCTGGGGCTGGGGCTATGGGGGTACTTTGGGGCAGGGATGGGGATACGGGGTGCCCCGGGGCGGGGACGGGGGTGTGGGGTGCTTTGGGGTAAGGCTGGGGCTTTGGGGTATCTGTCTTGTGCTGGGCTGGGGCTGTGGGGTGCTCAGGGCAGAGCTGGGGCTGGGGCTTTGGGGTACTTTGGGGCAGGGATGGGGCAGTGGGGTGCCCTGGGGCAGGGATGGGGCTGGGCTGTGGGGTGCTCTGCGGTAGGGATGGGGCAGTGGGGTGCCCTGGGGCAGGGATGGGCTGTGGGGTGCCCCAGGACAGAGATGGGGCTGAGGGATACTCTGGGGCAGGGATGGGGCTGTGGGGTGCCCCAGGACAGGTCTGGTCTGTGGGGTGCCCCGGGGCAGGGCAGGTCCAGGCAGTGGGGTGCTCTGGGCAGGGCTGGGGATGTGGGGTGCTCTGGGGCAGGCCCGTGCTGTAACCCCCCGCCGCCGCCGCTCACCGCCGCAGGGACAGGTAGTACTGGGTGATGAAGTCCTGGGCCAGGCCCAGCAGCTCCTCGGCGGGACGGGTGCCCTCGGGGACCGGGGCCGGCAGCGGCCGCGGCAGCACCAGCGAGCCCAGGCAGCGCTGCCCCGAGCAGGGCAGCTCCTGGGGCGAGGGGGTCACCTGGGGGACCCTGCCCCGCACCCCCCGTCCCAGACCCCCCCCATCCCTGCATCCCGATCCACACATCCCCCATCCCTGCACCCCCCATCCCTGCACCCCCCCATCCTGCACCCCCATCCCTGCACCCCCCCATCCCTGCACCCCCATCCCCATGGCCCCCAGCCCTGCATCCCCATCCCTGAACCCCCAGCCCCACGCCCCCCAGCCCCATGCCCCCAAGCCCCACACCCCCAGCCCCACATCCCCCAGCCCCACACCCTGCACCCCACACCCTGCACCCCACGCCCCCCCAGCCCTGCACCCTCCCCACCTGCAGGGCCTGGGCGCAGAGGGTGTCGTAGCCGATGCTCCCCGTCTCCCAGTTCTTCAGCCGGGCGAAGCGGGGGGGCTCCGCCGGGCGGGTGGGTGCCGAGCTGGGGGGGGACACGGCCCTGAGCCCTGCCCGAGCATGGGGGGAGGCCCCAGCGTGCCCTATGCGTGGAGCACAGCTGGGGGTCCCGGGGGACCCGGGGGGGGCACCCCCCACCGCACGTGCTCCAGCGGCTCCGACACTGGGACCCTCGTGACCTCCGGCCCCCCGGAGTGCTGGGACCTGCCAGTGGGAACCGTGACCCCCGGGGGGCGGGCGGGGGGCACTGGGGGCACTGGGGTGATGGGATCAGTGGAGGTGGGTTGGGGGGGGTGCTGGGGGGGCTGTGCTGAGGACATGGGGGTGACCGGGGATCTCCTCTGACCCCCGGCCCCTGGTGCTGCTGTGGTGGCCCCGGGCCCCTGGCTCAGCTCCATGGGGCTGAGCTGGGGGGGGGCAGGGGCTGGGGGGGGCGTGGGGCGTTCCTGGGCCTCGTGCGTATGTGTGAGTGTGAACAATGGCCATGAGTCAGAGCGGGCTCCCGGCCACCGAGGGGGTGAACCGACCTCCCGTCCCCGTCCCCGTCCTCTCCGGGCTGGGGTGTCCCCACGTGTCCCGGCACGGCCCTACCTCCCATCCCCACTCGACCCCATGCATCCCCATACGTCCCCATACGTCCCCATACATCCCGTCTGCCCCAGCAAAGCCCGGTAGGTCCCGGCACATCCCGCAGGCTGCTGGGGGGCTGGGGCACTGCAGTGGGGCTGCCGGGGACATGCCGTGGGGCAGGGGACACCGGCACAATGCCATGGGGCACCACGGGCAAGCGGGCGCAGGGCTCTGCTGCTGACGGGCACCCACGGCTGCCCCGCGTCCTGCCCCGGCGAGCCGCGCATGCCGCCCCGGTGGGGACACGTCTCCGGTAGGGACGTGTCTCCAGTGGGGACACGTCTCTGGTGGGGACATGTCTCCGGTGGGCTCCGGCCATGCGGGGATGTCCCCGTGAGCCACGGCGGGGCGAGGCAAGAGGGGGCCAAGCGAGGGGTCCCCATCAAGGCACGGGGGCCGGCAGCCCCAGTGTGCCACGGCACGGTGGGTGCCGGTGCCTCGTCTGTCCCGTCCATCCCACCCCGTCCGCCCCGCGCACCCACCTGCCCCGCTCGGTGCCGGCATTCTCCTCGGGCGCGGCGCTGAGCTGGCGGGAGCAGAGGCCGAGGCCGCAGGAGCGGGCAGCGCCGGGCAGCACGGCCGGCAGGTTGCCCATCGCGCCGCCACTGAGCCGCCAGTGCCGGGAGCGGCCGCTTCCTCCGGCCGCGGTGGGGAAGTGGTGACCTCGGC
Organism: Sarcoramphus papa; assembly: GCA_037962945.1. Lineage (NCBI taxonomy): Eukaryota > Metazoa > Chordata > Aves > Accipitriformes > Cathartidae > Sarcoramphus > Sarcoramphus papa. The sequence continues at coordinate 95,833 of JBBMRM010000098.1, read as the reverse complement.
CGCGCACGCCTCCGCCCCGCGCACAATGGGCGCCCCAACCACCGCGACGCCGCCCGCCGGGACGCGGCCTGGGCTGTGCCGGGGACCCTGCCGTGGGGCTGGCGAGGGGCTTTGGCCCCGCTCTGCCCTCCCTGCGCCCTGGCACGTGGCTGGGGGGACGCAGCGACAGCGGTGCTGGGGGGCGGAATGCACAGGACCCCCAGCATGGCCATGGGGGACCCGGCACAGCCACGGGACCCCCAGCACAGCCACGGGGCCCCGGCACAGCCACGGGACCCCCAGCATGGCCACGGGGGCCCCGGCACAGCCACGGGACCCCCAGCACAGCCACGGGGCCCCGGCACAGCCACGGGACCCCCAGCATGGCCACGGGGGCCCCAGCACGGTCAAGGGACCCCCGGCATGGCCATGGGACCCTCCTGCCTCCCCCGGCCGCTGCCCCACGGAGGGGTCCGCTCCCCCCACCCCCAGCCCCATGGCACGCCAGAGTGGGGGGGGGGGCGAGGGGCCGTGGGTTGGGGTCTGCCAGCCCCCGCCCCCGCTGGGGCCAGCTGCCCCCCCGCCGCCCCTCCTGCTGGGTGCAGGTCCCTTGGGGGGGGGGCCACGGGGCAGTGTGCCCCCCTTGGGGGGTCCCACGTTTGCGCCAGGAGGTTGGGTGCCCCGCGGGGGTCCCAGGCACCCCCCCCCCGGCCCCCCCACCTGTGGGCTGTGGGGCGGATGTCCGGAATGAGACCCCGGTTTCCCTGGTCCCCCCCCCGTGCGGGGCCGCTGCTCCCCACCCAGTTCCTGCCATTGATGTGCCAGGCCGCTCCCCGGGGACCCCCGGGCTGGGCACCCCGATGGGGGGGGCTGCGCCCCCGGGACCCTCCCTGGGAGGGGCATGGGTGGGGGACACCCTGAGGAGATTGGGGGGGGGGGGCGGTGACCCGGGCTATCGGCGGGGCTGGGGGGTCCCACGGTGACCCCCAGGGTGGGATGGGGGTCCCGGGGGAGGTGGTGACGGGGACCCTGGGTGCTGGGGGGGGGGTGCAGGTGGTGACAGGGACCTCGGGGCGGGGGGGGCCGGGATGTTCTGGGGGGGTGGGGGAGGTGGGGAGCAGGGCCTGTCTGGGGGTGGGTGCGGGGCCCCCCGGGGCCCTGGCTGGGGGGTCCGGCTGCGGTTCGCCGTGGAAGGGGGGGGGCCCGGCCCGTGGCCCCCGCAGCCGACGGGAAACCGCGCCCGGCCCCGGCTGCCGGCGGTTCCTTCCTGCGGCGGAGGGAGCGGGGCCGGGGGCGGCGGATCCGGGCGGGCACGGCGCGGGGGGGCCGGGGGGTGACGGGCACCGCTTGGGGGGGGGGGGGGGAGAGCAGCGGGGGGGGAGAGGGCACCCCCGGGACCCCCGGGGGGGGGCACAGGCGGGGGAGGGGCTGGGTGCGGGGGAGGGGGCTCCCGTGCGGGGTGGGGGGTCCCGGGTCACCCCCTCCCCGGGTCGGGGGGGATCCCAGATTGCCCCCGCTCCCCGGGGTTTTCCCCGCCCCCCCCCCCAGCTCCCCCCATCCTCGCCGGGGGGCGGGGCAGGCCTGTCCGTCACTGCAGAGCGCCCATCCGATTGGCTACCCTTAACGCGGGGGCGGGAACTCGGCTCTTGGGCAGGCGGGGGGGGGGCTCAGAGTCCGTCCTGCCCCACGGCTCGGCCCCTGCCCCACGGCCTGCAGCCCCCCCCCTGCCCCACAGCCTCCCCCCTGCCCCACGGCCTGCAGCCCCCCCCCCCCCCCCCCCCCCGCCCCACAGCCTCCCCCCATGCCCCACGGCTCGGCCCCTGCCCGCCGCCCCTCCCCACGCGTGTCCCCCGCGGGGCAGCGGCTGGACACTGCGGCAGCCGCCCGGGGCTGGGCTGGGCTCGGCTCGGCCATGCTGGGCTGAGCTGGGCTGGGCCAGGACGGGCCGGGCTGAGCCGGGCCGGGCTGGGCCGGACTGGGCCGGACTGGGCGGACTGGGCCGGACTGGGCAGGCCGGGTGCCGGCGGTCGCAGCCCCCGCAGCGGGTCCGGGCCGGGCCCGGCGCCAGTTTCAGCACCTGGGACAGAGCCCGGCGGGGCGGCCGGACTGGGACTAAACTGGGACTGGACTGGGACTGGGACTGGGACCAGAACCAGGATCAGCATCATGATTGGGACAGGGATTGGACTGGGACTGGGACTGGGACTGGGATTGGGACTGGACTGGACCGGGACTGGGACTGGAGCTGTACTGAGACTAGCATTGGGACTGTGACTGGAAGCAGGACTGGGACTGGACTGGGACTGGGACTGGGATTGGGACTGGGACCGAGACTGGGACTAGGACTGGGACCAGCACAGGGACCAGCAGTGGGATTGGGACTGGGATTGAGACTTGGCCTGGAACTGGGACAGGGACCGGGACTGGACTGGGACCGGGACCGGGACTGGGACTGGGACTGGGACCGGGACTGGGACTGAAATGGATCTGGGACTGAGATGAGCACTGAGACCAGCACTGTGATTGGAACCAGCACTGGGACCAGGACTGAGATTGGGACCGTAACTGGACTGAGACCGGGACTGGGACCAGGACTGGAGTGGGACTGGAGCTGGAGCTGGGATTGGGATTGGGAATGGGACTGGACTGGACTGGACTGGGACCAGGACTGGGACTGAGACTGCAACCGGGACTGGGACCTGGACTGGGACTGGGACAGGGACTGGGTCTGGGACTGGGACCAGCACGAGGACTAGCACCATGATTGGGACCAGGACTGGGACCGGGACTGGGACTGGGATTGGATCTGGGATTGGTACTGGTACTGGTACTGGTACTGGACTGGGCTGGGACCAGGACTGGGACTGAGACTGCAACCAGGACTGGGACTGGGGCTGGGACTGGACTGGGACTGGAACTGGACTGGGGCTGGACCAGCACCAAGAGCAGCACCGGGACTGGGATCGGGACTGGGACTGGGACTGGAACTGGGACCAGCACCAGAACTGAGACACAGCATCGGGACTGGGACTGGGACTCATATTGGGACTGGGACCGGATTGGGACTGGGACTGGGACTGGGACTGGGATTGGGTCTGGGACTGGTCTGGAACAGGGACTGGGACTGGGACTGGAACTGAAATGAGACTGGGGCTGAGACCAGCACCGGGACCAGCATCATGATTGGGACCGGGACCGGGACTGGACTGGATTGGGACTGGGACAGGGACCGGGACCAGCACCAGGACCAGCACTGGGATTGGGACTGGGGCTGGGACTGGGACTGGAGTGGGAGTGGGATTGGGACTGGGACTGGGACTGGGACTGGGACTGGGACTGGGACTGGGAATGGGATTGGGAATGGGATTGGACTGGACTGGACTGGACATGGACTGGGACTGGAACTGAACTGGGACTGGGAGTGGAGTGGGACTGGAACTGGGATTGGGACTGGGACCGGGACTGGAGTGGACTGGGACCGGGACCAGGGCTGGGACTGAGACTGCAACCGGGACCGGGACTGGGGCTGGGACTGGACTGGGACTGGAACTGGACTGGGGCTGGACCAGCACCAAGAGCAGCACCGGGACTGGGACCAGGACTGGGACTAGGACTGGAACTGGGATCAGCACCAGAACTGAGACACAGCACCGGGACTGGGACTGGGACTCGTATTGGGACTGGATTGGGACTGGGACTGGGATTGGGTTGGGACTGGGACTGGACTGGACTGGTCTGTAACGGGGACTGGGACTGGGACTGGAACTGAAATGAGACTGGGGCTGAGACCAGCACCGGGACCAGCATCATGATTGGGACTGGGACTGGGACTGGAACTGGGACCAGCACCGGAACTGAGACACAGCACTGGGACTGGGACTCGTATTGGGACTGGGACTGGATTGGGACTGGGACTGGGATTGGGTCGGGACTGAGACTGGACTGGACTGGTCTGTAACGGGGACTGGAACTGAAATGAGACTGGGGCTGAGACCAGCACCAGGACCAGCATCATGATTGGGACTGGGACTGGGACCGGAACTGGGACTGGGACTGGGACTGGACTGGATTGGGACCGGGACTGGGACTGGGACTGGGACTGGGACTGGGATGGGGACCGGGACCAGCACCTGGACCAGCACCATGATTGGGATCGAGATTGGGACCGGGACTGGGACCAGGACTGGGACTGGGACTGAAGTGGGACTGGGATTAGTATTGGGATTGGGACCCGGACTGGACTCTGACAGGGAGAGGGACAGGGACTGAACTGGGACTGGAACTGGGATTAGGACTGAACTAGGACTAGGAAAGGGACTGGAACTGGGATTGGGACTGGGATTGGACTGGACTGGGCATGTACTGGAACTGGAAGTGAACTGGGACTGGGGCTGAACTGAGACTGGGACTGGGGCTGGACTGGTACTGGGACTGGATTGGACAAGGACTGGCTGGGAGTGGGACTGGGACTTGGAGTGGGACTGGGAGTGGGACTTTGACTGGGACTGCGAGAGGGACAGGGGCTGGGACCGGACTGGAACTGGAACTGGGACCAGCACCAGGACCAGCACCATGATTGGCACCAGCACTGGGACCAGGACTGGGACTGGGACGGGGACTGGAACTGGACTGGGACCGGGACTGGGACAGGGACTGGAGTGGGAGTGGAACTGGGATTGGGACTGGAGTAGCAGTGGGACCAGCACCAGCACTGAGACACAGCACTGGGACTGGGACCTGGACTGGGACAGGTACAGGGACTGGGACCTGGACCGGACTAGACTGGACTGGACTGGAACTGGAACTGGGACTGAGGCTGGGACTGGGACCAGCACCAGGACCAGCACCATGATTGGGACCAGCACTGGACATGGGACTGGAACTGGGACCGGAACTGGAGTGGGACTGGGACTGGGACAGGGACTGGGACTGGGACTGAAGTGGGACTGGGATTAGTATTGGGATTGGGACCTGGACTGGACTCTGACAGGGAGAGGGACAGGGACTGAACTGGGACTGGAACTGGGATTAGGACTGAACTAGGACTAGGAATGGGACTGGAACTGGGACTGGGACTGGGATTGGACTGGACTGGGCATGTACTGGAACTGGAAGTGAACTGGGACTGGGGCTGAACTGAGACTGGGACTGTGACCGAGACTGGGACTCAGATCAGGACTGGGACCAGACAGGGACTGGGACCAGCACCAGGACTGGAACTGGGACCAGAACTGGGACCAGCACCGGGAGCAGCACTGGGATTGGGACCGGGATTGGGACTGAGACTGGGACTAGGACCTGGTCTGGACTGGGACTGGGACTGAGATTAGGACCTGGTCTGGACTGGGACTGGGACTGAGATTGGGATTGGGACTAGACTAGACTGGACTGGACTGGGACTTGGACCGGAACTGAACTGGGACTGGTACCAGCACCGAGACTGGGACCAGGGCTGGGACTGGGACTGGAACTGAACTGGGACAGGGACCGGGACTGGGACCGGGGCCAGGACTGGAATTGGGACCAGAACTGGGGCCAGGACTTGGACTGGAACTTGACTGGGACCGGTATTGGAACTCAGCACTGGGATCAGGACCAGAACTGGGATCAGCAGTGGGACCAGCATCCGAACCCAGCACTGGGACTGGGGACCAGCCCTGGGGCCAGGATCAGCACCAGGCCAGGACTGGGATCCAGCCCTGGGCTGGGACTGGGACCAGCAGCGGGACCAGGGCAACACTGGGACTGGGATCACAGCTGGGACCCAGCACCGGGACTGGAACTGGGACCCAGCACCGGCACTGGGACCAGCACCACACTGGGACCAGCACCAGCACTGGGACCCAGTGTTCAGCGGCCCTGGGGGGTGCCCAGCAGGGAGCACCCAGCACGGGGAGACACAGAGCTGTGCCCCATGGGTGCTGCCGCGGCCGGACCCCCCAGGCCCCAGGGTGACCCTGACCCCAACAGCCCGGCTGTGCCGTGACCCCGCGTGACCCCGGGTGACCCCGCTGAGGAGCGGGGGAGGGACGCGCCGAGGCTGGCCGGTCCCCGGGACCCCAGGGCATCTCCCCCGGGGACACCGGGGCCTGACCCTACGGGTGGGCACAGGACCCCAGGCGAGGGGGGGGTCCCACAGCGGGGAGGGGGCCCGGCCCGGCTGGGCAGCGGGGCACGGGGCCGGCACAGGCCGGGGGGGCCACGCTGCGCTGGCAGGGCCCAGCAGCTCCGGGCGGGGGGGACGGGAGAGCCCCCTCGCCAGGGCCCGGCTGGTGCTGCTGCTTGGAGGCTCTGCCTGCTCCCGGCAGCTGGCACCGGCTCCGCCTGGCCCCGGTGTCCCGGTGTCCTGGTGTCCCAGTATCCCGGAGTCCTGGTGTCCTGGCATCCTGGTGTCCTGGTGTCCCAGTATCCCAACGTCCCAGTGTCCTGGCATCCTAGTGTTCCAGTGTCCCGGTGTCCTGGTGTTCCGGCATCCTGGTGTCCCAGCATCCTGGTGTCCCAGTGTCCCAGCATCCTGGTGTCCCAGTGTTCCAGTGTCCTGGTGTCCTGGTGTCCCAGCATTCTGGTGTCCTTGTGTCCCGGTGTCCCGGCATCCTGGTGTCCTGGTGTCCCAGTGTCCCAGTGTCCTGGTGTCCTGGTGTCCCGGTGTTCCAGTGTCCCAGTATCCTGGTGTTCCAGCATCCTGGTGTCCCAGTGTCCTGGTATCCTGGCATCCCAGCATCCCTGTGTCCTGGTGTCCCAGTATCCCACCTGTCTGGGCTTGTGGCCTTGCTGTGGGAAGGGCAGGCAGGCAGCAGCAGGCAGCAGCAGCAGCAGCAGGCAGCGGAGGGCAGCGGGGGGATCAGGGCACGGGGCCGTGGGCAGGGGCTGCCGGTCCTGGGCCCTGAGGGTGCAGGCAGGGGTGAGGCGGGGGGGGGGTGCGGGGTCTGGGGTACTGAGCTCGGGGGGGGGGGTGCAGGGCAGGCAGGCGCAGGCAGGGCGGGCAGGGCGGGCAGCATGGGCCGGTGGGTGCTGGGGATGGAGCGGGGCAGGAGGGCAAAGGGAGGGGGGGGGTGCCGGGGGGGCTGGGGGTGCCCGGGGGGTGCCAGGTCCTGGGGCCGCTGGGAGGAGGGGGGGGGGTGTTATCACCCGGGGGGGGCCGGGGGTGACCCGGGGCGCGGGGGGGGGGGGGGGGGGGGCGGCCGTGCCTGCCTGGGGGGGGCACGTGGGGAGGGGGTTGGGCGGGTTGTGGGGGGGCACCGGGGGACCGGTAAACGGGGGTCGGGGAGCTGCGGCAGGCGGGGGCCGGGGGACACCCGGGATGGGGGGGCCGGGCCGGGCCGACCGGCGCCCCCGGGCCGGGCGTAGCCCCCTCCCGCTCCCCCCCGCGGCCATTGGCTGCGGCCGCGCTCGCCCCGCCCCGCGGGCCCGGCTGTCAACACGCAGCGCCCGCCGCCGCCCGCCGAGCCCCGCCGGGCTGAGCCCAGCCTAGCCGAGCCGGGCCGAGCCGGGCCGAGCCTAGCCGAGCCGAGCCGAGCCGAGCCGGGCGGGGCGGGGGCGGCGGTTCCATCCCACCCCCCCCCTCTACCCCCCAGCCGCTCCTTGACTAAATAAGGCCGATGCTGAGCCTGCCGCGGCGCGCACCGAGCGGGTAGAGCGGGGAGGGGTGGGGGGCACCAGCACCCGCACCCGCACCCACACCCACACCCGCACCGGCACCCGCACCGGGCGGGCAGGGGCAGGGTCCGGGATCGGCGGGCCTCGGGCGGGGGAGGGCTCAGCCTTAACCCCTGCGCGCCCGCCCCGCATCCCTCCGCCCCCGGGGCTGAGCCGAGCCGGGGGCTGAGCCGGGCCCGGGGCCGAGCCGCGTGTGTCGTGTGTGTGTGTGTGTGCGTGTGTACGTGTGTGTGTGTCCCCCCCCCACTCCTCCGCTAGAGCCGGAGCCGCCCCGCCGGCGCCGTCCTTGGCTCAAGGGCAGCGGGACCCCCCGCGGCGCGGGGCCGCCTTCCCCCCCCCCCCCCCCCACCCCCCTTACGGCGGAGCGGAGCGGGCGGCGGCGCTGCCCCATGGGCCGGGCAGCATGCCGGTGCGGCGGGGGCACGTCGCCCCCCAGAACACCTTCCTGGACACCATCATCCGCAAGTTCGAGGGGCAGAGTGAGTGGGGACCGGGCGGGGGGGCGCCGGGAACGGGGGCTGGGGGTGGAGAGGGGGCGAGGACCGGGGGGCTGGTACCGCCGGGGGTCAGGTCTGGGGGTGATGGGGGTGCGTGAGGCTCCGGGATGGGTTTGGGGCGCAGGTGATGAGCATGGCCGGGTGGTGCCACCGGCCCCCACGAGCCCCCGGCCCCAGGGCAGCGGTGCTGGGGTGCAGTGGGGTCCCCCCGGTCCCTGAGGGGGGGTCGAGCACCAGCGGCGATGGAGCCTCAGGTGCCGGCTCGGGCGCTGCGGCCATCGCTCGGCCGGACGGGGATCCCGGCCAGCCCGCGGCCTCCCCGACCCGCCGCACCGGGCAGCGGCAGACGCTCGGCAGCTGGTGTGCAGGCAGCAGGTTTTGGCAGGGAGATGCTGTTTTCCCCGTGCCGGGGGGGGGGCAAGGGGGGCCCCGCTGCCTTTCTGGGGTCAGGCCCAGAGCATCCTCAGTGGGGACAGGGGAGCGGCACGGCGGCGATGCCACCCCATGGGGCCAGGCTGCGGGGTGTCGCCACGCCGGGGGCCAGGCCGTGTGCCGGGGGTGCTGCGGCAGCATCGTGCCTTGAGGAGGGCTGGTCTGGCCCGGCCGAGCCTCTGCCCTCGGGCTGCGGTGGTGGGGTCCCCGCGGTGATGGTGGTGGGGTCCCCGCGGTGATGGTGGTGGTGCCGGCAGCTTGGGGGGGGTCCCCTGGGGAGCAAGCGGGGCGGCTCACAGGGTGTTTGGTCACTGGGAGCCCAGAGCCACGGGATGGATGGATGACTGGACAGAGCGAAGCCTCCCTGTGGGGTGCCGGGTTTGGGGGGGGGGGGGGGGTGGCGTGGGGCTGACCCTCCCCTCTCCCCCAGGCCGCAAGTTCATCATCGCCAACGCCCGGGTGGAGAACTGCGCGGTGATCTACTGCAACGACGGCTTCTGCCAGCTGTGCGGGTACTCGCGGGCGGAGGTGATGCAGAAGCCCAGCACCTGCGACTTCCTCCACGGGCCCCGCACCCAGCGCGGCGCCGCCGCCCAGATCGCCCAGGCACTGCTGGGCGCCGAGGAGCGCAAGGTGGAGATCTGCTTCTACCGCAAGGACGGTAGGGACCCGCGCTGCTGCCGCCGCCGGTGGAGATTGACGGTTATTTGCACGGGGGTGAAGGCGGCCGTCCGTCACGGGCAGACAGACCCTTGAGTTAACGGCCCGCCGAGGCGGGCGGCTGCGCCGTGCCCATCCATCAGCCGTGCCGGGCCCCGTCACGCCGTGGGTGGCACGTGGTGCCGGCGCGGGCGGGAGCCTGGCACCGGCGGTCAGTGCCTGCGTGCCGAGGGGCAGCGCCGGGGCAGCGCGTCTGGCCCCGGGGGTGGGGGTTTGTCCTGACCCACCGGCACCGGCACTGCCGGGGGTCCACAGCCCTCCCCGGCTGCTGTGATGGCTCCCAGCAGGGCGATGGTGCCGGGGGCTGCCGGTTGGGGTGCTGGGGAGCCACGTGCCGTGGGGCTGGGGCCGTGGGGTGGGAGCAGCATGCTGTGACCTGCTGCAGGGGGGGGCAATGTGGGGTGCGGGGGCACCGCACTGCCTGGGAGCAAGGCCAAGGACACGGGGAGCGGTGGGGGCTGCGATTCGGGGCAGCCCGGTCTCAGTGCCGGGGAAGAGGGGGGCAGCAGGGGAGGGGCAGCCCCTGCCCTGACCTGCCCTTGCTCTGCCGCGTGGTTTTGCTGGCCCGGGTCGGCTCCTGCCCCGCTGGCAGCCACTCAGCCTGCCCGGTCCCATGGGTCTGGCCACCCCATGGACGCCCCACGGCTGGGCAGGACGTGCGTGCCATGCTGTGACCAGCCCCGGAGCGAGCCGTTAGGGCTGTGGGGCTTCAGCCTGTGTCCGGTGTCGCGGTGCTGCCATCCCAGCGGTGGTGCGTGTGGGGGCCACTGGCCAGGCTGGACACCGGGGCCGTGCTGCACCTCCTGCCTCACTCCAGCGCTGCCGGTCCCGGGGGTCCCTGCGCTGGGTGACTGGGCTGGCAGGTGGGTGCTGGGCCCCGCGGTGCCTGTGCTGGGGCTTGCGCCGGCAGCCCCGCGTTGGCGGTGCCGGGGCTGCCCCGCGCCGCGGCCCCACCGGTGCCTGCACCAGGTGTCCTGGCTCTCGTGGCAGCTGTCTCCGGCTCTCGGCACCCGGCCCTGGTTCTGGCGTGCAGAGTAAACAAAGCTGGTTCCCAGCTGCCGGCCCCATGCCGGCGCTGCCGGCAGCCGCCACGTGGAGCCACGACAGCTTCGGCTCCCCAGTGCCGCCTGGCCTCCCAGGCACGGGGTGCCGGGGGGCCCAGCTGGGGCTGGGGTGGCTGCTGGCGGGTCCGGGGACCGAGCTGGGGTGGGGGCAGCGTGGGGGGAGACCCCGGTCCCTGCCCTGGACCCGTCCTGCCGTAGCTGGCTGTGGCTCTGTGGTGCTGCCCGGGCAGCCGGGCGCCACAGTTGGCGCAGCTGGGGCCGCGGTAGCGAGGCGGGCGCACCTGGTGCCGATGCCCTTTGGACCCGTGCGCGGCGCCGGCGGCTGGCAGGGCGCAGGCAGCACGTGGCTGCTCCCTCCCGGCAGCGCGGGCAGCCCCGCTCGGGTGGCGCTTGATGAGTCCTCGTTAGGGCTGTGCTAATTACCCTGCCCATCGCTCGCTGGCTGGCGTGTGCCAGCAGCCGGGGCTGGGGCCCTGGCTGGGATCCCCCCGGCCGCAGCGCTCCCAGGCAGCACCGGCGGCCGGCTCCTGCCTGCCCACCTGCCTGTGCTTCGTGTCTCCAGCACCGGCTCTGGGCAGCGTTGGCGCAGGCAGGCTGAGCCGGCAGCCCTGGGTGCCCGGGGTGGGGGGAGCCCGGCGGTGCCTGTGCCCCCCGGGGGTGCTCTGCCCCCCCCCGCTCCCCTCTCCCAGCCTGGGTGGGACGAGGTGCCGGGTCTCCAGACCCCCGCGGGGGGAGAGGGTGGGAACGGGCTCTGTGCCCCTGGGCCCCCTCTCTGGGGCTGGGCAGGGGGCTGCTGCCCTGGGGCCAGCTGGGGGGGGGGCTTACCCCGGCCCATGCTCCCGCAGCCCCCCCCAGCACTAAGCCTGGGGGGGCCGGGCTCCCAGGGCAGGGCTGCAGCAGGATGCCCCCAGCTGCCCCCCAGCCCCGAGCGGGGGGGGGGCTCCCAGCACCCTGCCAGCCCCCTCCCCAGCGTGGGCTCTTGGGTGCTGCTGTGGGACCCATGGGGAGGCAGGATGGGGGGTCCCGGGGGTGATGGGGGGGGGGTCCCCCAGCCCAGGGCCTGGCTCTGCCCTGGATGGGAAGGCTGACCCGGGGGAGGGGGCTGCTCCATCCCACTGCCCCAGGCCCTGGCGTGGGGATGGGGCTTCCCCTGCCCGCAGGCTGGCGGCGGCACCCCGGGGCGTGCGGCAGCGGGTGCCGGCGGGGGCGGCTGGTGCTGCGGCAGTGCTGCCCGCGCCGCGTCCCTGGGGAGTGCGGTGTTTCCGATGGGATATTTATAGGCGGCAGCGGCAGCAGCGGGTGCGTGCGGTGGCCGGGGAGCTGCTCCTTAACCCTCCCTGCCGCGGCTGGGACCTCGCCGGGGCAGGGGGGCCGGGAGGGGGGCTCTGCGGGGACCCGGCCGCCCTCGCCCGTGGGGCAGGGGAGTGGGCAGAAGCAGCGTTGTAGGCAGTGGGACCCCCTGGCAGTGTCCGACCCCCGGGATATGGGGTTTTCCTGTACCCACAGATCTGCCCCGTGTCCGGGGGGTCCTGGCTGCTGGGGCTGCGGTGGTGCCACTCGTGGGCGTCCCCTCTCCCCGCCGGGCACAGCTCTGCGCCAACAGCATGCCGCAGTGCCGGTGCCGCCTGCCACCGCAGGGCTAGTATGGGGGGGGGGGGGCTGCCGGCTGTGCTGCGAGAGCAGGCGTGGGGTGCTCGAGAGGAGGGGTCCTGCCTGCTGCCCCCTGCGCCTGGCCCCTCGCTGTGCCGGGGGTCCTCGAGCACCTGGACCCCCCAGCCGCTGCCGGGCAGGGACCTCGCTGCCACCAGCTCCGGCCTCGCAGCTGGGCCCCATCAGCCCTGGCGCATCCCCGGCGCGGCTGCCATTGCTCATCCCATCGGTGCCCTCGCGGTTGTGCTGCGGCGCTGAACCCCACTCCTCCGCCCTGGCAGACCCCTGCTACTGAGCCCCCGCTGCAGCGCCCGGCCAGCCTGTCCTGGCACGGCCCTGGGCTGCAATTGTGCGGTGCATGGCAGTGCCGTGCCGTGGGGAGCTGGCTGGGCCCTGCCGCGTCGTCAGCCGCTGCTGCAGCCATTAGTTTTGAGCGACGTTGTTTATACAGCCCCAGCGCTGCTGGGGACGCCGGAAGGTCGCGGCAGCTGCGGGGGAGCCGCGTCCCCGCAGGGACGGCCTTGGGCTCACCAGAGCAGCCGCCACGGTGCTGCACCCCATCTGCAGCAGGGAGGGGGCCGGGGGGGGCAGAGACCCCCACCACCACCGACAGCCTTTGGGGTTACCTGGGGCCAGCTGCGGCAGCGCGTGTCCCTGGCCATCGGCATGGGCTGGGAGCCAGGCTGAGGGCACGAAGGAGCCGGATCAGGCCCCCCGTCCCCACCTGCCCAGCACGAGCTGGCACATCTCGGTGCAGGCGCTCCCGTCGTGCCGGCAGGGCTTCCCCGGTCTGGCCAAGCCCCGCCGCGGGCACCGTGCTGGCATCGCACTGGCAGCTCGGCAGCCACGGGCCGGGAGGGGTGGCATCGGGACACGTCAGCTCCCACCGGCGCTGCCGGGGCTGCCTGAGCGAGGTCGCGCCCTCGCCGCAGCGCAGGAGCCAGGCCGGGCGCCGGCGGTTTCAGCCTTGCGGGGGTGGCGGGCAGTGTGCCAACACCGGCATGGGGTGTCCCGGGGGAGGTGTAGAGGGGTCCTGCGGCGTGGCACGGCACGGTGCGGTGGGGGCTGTGCAGCCAGGTGCGTGCAGCAGGGAGGGGTGCGTGGTGCGGGCTAAGCTGTGCCGCGGGGTGCCCGGTGCAGTACCGAGTGTGCAGTGTGGGGTGCAGGAGTGGGGGTGCAGGGTGCACAGCGTGATGCAGGGCGGGGTGCATGGCGTAGGGGTGCACAGCGCAGGGCAGGCCGCAGGGTGGGGGGGTGCACGGCGCAGTGCGGGGGTGCAGGGCGTGGAGGTGCACGGCGTGGCACAGCGTGTGGTGTACGACGGGAGGGTGCATGGCACGCTGCGGGGTGTATGGTGTCAGGGTGCACGGTGCAGTGCAGGGTGTTGGGGTGCAGGGCACACAGCACAGAGTGGGGGTGCAGGATGTTGGGGTGCAGGGTGCACAGCACATAGTGGGGGTGCAGGGTGTTGGGGGTGCAGAGTGCACAGCACAGAGTGGGGGTGCAGGATGTTGGGGTGCAGAGCGCATAGTGCAGTGCAGGGTGTTGGGGTGCAGGGTGTTGGGGTGCAGGGTGCACAGCGCAGTGCAGGGTGTTGGGGTGCAGGGTGTACAGTGCAGTGCGGGGTGTGCTGTGAGGATGGGGTGGGCTGTGCGGTGCTGCCCCCCCCCCCCAGTGCTGCCCCCCTCCCCCGGTGCTGCCCCCCCCCGGTCGCGGGGAGCAGTGCGGCCGGGGCGGGGGGTTTGGGGTGCGGGTGCGGGGGTGGGGGGTGCTGGGGGTGGGGGGTGCGGGGATGGAGTGTGGGGGGTTCGCGTGGGTGCGGGGGGGCAGGGAGAGGGGGTGTGAGGTGTGGATGGGTTTTGGGGCACAGGTCTGGAGGGCTGTGGGTGCATTTGGGGTGCAGGGCGCACCCTGAGCAGGGGAGCCGGCCCCCTGCAGCCCCCTCCCCGTGGGGCACATTTGGTCCCTGCCACTTGTGGCCGGGGTCCCCAAGTCCGGGGGGGTGCTGGGGGGTGCAGGAGCCCCCAGTCCTGCTGGGGCTGGTGCCCCGAGCCCTGCACCCCACCAGGGCGTCCCCCATCCCCCCTGCACCCCGAAACGGTCCTGCCACCAAAGCCCCCGCACCCCGTTTCCCCATGGGCAGCCCGGTGGCAGGGGGTGGCCAGGGCCGGGGCTGGCTGGAGGCGCGTGGCGTGGCGTGGCGTGGCGTGGCTGTCCCGCGGCGCCGGCGGCTGCTGCCCGCAGCCATATTTAGGCATAAAGCCGGCGCAGCGGCGGCGGTGCCAAGGGCCGCAGCCCCTGAGCTCTGCGGCAGGGCCGGGGGCGGGGGGGGGGCAGCCGGGGGGGCTGCTCACCGGGGGGGGGGGGGTGTCCTCTCCACGACCCAGGGTGGCCGAGACCACGGCCGGGCTCGGGCCCCCCCGCACCCCCCCAGCCTGCGTGGGGTGGGGGTCTGCGTGCCTGCAGCCCCAGGGGCGCATGGGGTGGGTGCCGTGGGACCCTGACCCCCCCGCCCGGAGGCCCCACCGGCAGCAAGGTGAGGTGTGTGTACCCGGCGTGGGGGTCCCGCCACCCCCCCTGCCACGGGGCCGGACCCCGGCGGGCGGCAGGATGGGGCAGCCGTGGGCGGGAGGGCGGGGGGCACCCGTCGCTGGTGCTGCCGCGTGTCCCGGCAGCCCCGGGGGGATCAGGGGGATTAGGATTTCCCGTGGGAGCCGGGCACCAGGTGGGCGAGGATGAAGCAAAGCCGCCGCCGGCGCAGGGCGGCCAAGTGTTGGTGCCGCTAATCCCCCCGCAGCGGGTGGCCCAGCCGGGGACCCCGCTGCGGCCCGTGCCATGCCGTGCTGTGTCGTGCCGCACACCTCCTGCGGCGCTGGCCCCCTGCCCACAGCCCCACGTGCGGGCAGGGATTCCCCATGCGGGGTTGGGGACGGTGCCGGTGCCGGTGCCAGCTGGCTGCTGCCGTGCCGGGCTCCCTGGCGCAGGCTGCCGGGCCCGCTGCCAGTGGGGGGGGGGGACGCTGTGCGGGGGTGCAGCGGGGGCCACGGTTCTGTGGGGATGATCCAGCGCCTCGGTGTCACGCAGTTGTCCCCCGGTCCTGTGTCCTGCCGCAGCCGTTGCAGGTGCCGGGGAGGGGCTGGGGTTGCTGCGTGGTGGGGGGCTGCAGAGATACCCCCCCCCCCCCAGCAGCCCCCGGGGCGGATGGGGACCCCCACAGGGTGAGGGGCACTGGCTCCGGCCGGCCCCATGGCAGGGTGCTGCGTGGGGTGCAGGATGCTGCCCCGTCCCCATGCAGGAGAGGTTACCCCGGGTTGCCCCCCAGCCCCCTGGGCTGCCCCCCCCCGGGCTGCCCCCCCCCCGGGCTGCCCCCCGGCCCCCCCGGCCCCGCTGAGCTCCCAGCTGCGGCAGCAGGATTAACGCTGCAGCTGTTAACGAGTCCTGAGCGGCTTAAGCCTGGCCTGGCACCCTGACTGCCCCCAGCGCTGCCCCCCCCCCGGCCCCCTCCCCCCCCCAGCCCCCACACTCACCCCACGTGGTCCCTGGGGTGTTTTGGGGGGCACTGGGGAAACGAGGCCCCTTCCACCCTCTCGTGCCTCAGTTTCCCCCCATGATGCAGCTGCAGCGGGGCTGGCACCCTGCTGAGTCAGCCAGTTCTTGCCCCCCCGGGGAGGGGGGCAGGAGGGGGTGCCCCGCAGGGGACGGGGGGCAGGAGGGGGTGCCCGGCAGGGACGGGGGGGCCGTGCCGCCATGGTGCTGAGCTCCCCACTGCAGGCAGCTGCTTCCTGTGCCTGGTGGACGTGGTGCCGGTGAAGAACGAGGATGGGGCCGTCATCATGTTCATCCTGAACTTCGAGGTGGTGATGGAGAAGGAGCGCCCGGGCTCGCCCAACAAGGACACCAACCACTGGGTCACCCCCGCCAACTGGTTCCCCACAGGTAGGGCCGGGGCACGCGGCATGGCCGGGGTGGGGGGGCTTGTGCCGGCACCGCCGTGCCGGGCGCAGCACCGCGTCCCGCCGGGGCCACACTGACCCGCTCCTGCAGACCCCGGGCGCCGGGCCCTGCCGAAAGCGCCGTGCCGCACGGCACGTGGTGAGGGCGGAGGGTGCCCTGGCTGCCGGCGGGCAGCACCCACAGCGTGGGTTTGGCGGGTGGCCCCCGACCCCGATCCTGCCCCTTCCTCCATCCAGGGCGCAGCAAGTCCTTCAGGCTGAAGCTGCCGGCGCTGCTGGCGCTGGCGGGCAGCAAGCAGTCGCTGCCGCAGGAGCCGCCCGACGCCGTCGTCGTGGACTTCTCCAAGCAGAGCAGCGAGTCCGGCCCCGAGGAGGCCACCTCCTCGCTGGAGCCCAGCTGCCCGGGGGGGGCCCAGCCCGAGGACCAGGCGGCGTTGATGGGGGACGGGCCCCCCGAGCCGCCCGTCACCCACTCCTCGCCGCGCGCCGACCGCCTGGCCCTGCACGCCGCCTTCTCCAACTGCAGCCTGGCGCGCAGCCGCTCCCGCGAGAGCGTCCACAGCGTGCGCCGCGCCTCCTCCGTCGACGACATCGAGACCATGAAGGGCGAGGGCGACAAGCGCTGCCACAACCGCCACGCCAGCACCGGCGCCAGCATGCACCGCGGCTCCAGCACCGGTATGGCGCCGCCGGCACACCGCGGGCGTTGCGCGCACCAGTGCCGGCACCCGCAGCTTCTCGCCCCGGCGCAGCGTGCGGCCGCTGGGTGAAGTCATTAGGGCTAGCAGCTCGCTGGGGCCAGGGCCGTCTCCTGGCGCCCAGGTCGCCGGGGCAGCTGTCAGCCGCAGCCGGAGGGAGCCGCCGGCAGCTCGGCAGCGGTGCCGGCACGGGGCTGCCACGGCATTCGTCACTGTCAGGTTCCTCATCGCTGTAATGCTCTGCGCTGCCGGCGGCTCCGGCTCCTCGCGGGGCCCCCCCGTCACCCAGCGTGGGGTGGATCAGGGCAGCCCTGAGCCCCCCCGCATGGCACCGAGCCCCCCACGCCTGGCAGGGAACCTGCGGCCACCCCGGTGTGGCTGCTCTGCCCGGCTGCCTGGCACGCACCCCCTGCCCGGCTGCACCACGCGGGGCTGGGGGGCTCACCACCCCCCCCCCTTCCAAGCCCATCCCAGGCGGGGGGCTCACCCCCCCCCCGGCCCCTCCCGCAGCCCCCCGGCAGCCCCCAGCCCCACCTGCCGCAGCCCCCGATACCTTCGGCAGCGCCGGCGCGGCAGCAATTGCCTCGTTAACCCCCGATCCCGCTAAGCGCATTAGGGAAGGGGAAAATAATTATATTAATGGTAAACGATAGCGAGCTGTGGGGTCGTGGTCCTGCAGCACCCGGCTGGGCCCCCCCCCCCCCCCCCCCGCCCCAGGGCTCCCCTCGCCTGCTGTGGGACCCCCACCCCGGGGGACAGCGGGGCCGTGACCCCCCCGTGGTGACGGTCCCCCCGCCCAGGGGCCATGAACAACGTCCGGAGCGCCCTGCTGAACTCCACCTCCGACTCGGACCTGATGCGCTACCGGGCCATCAGCAAGATCCCCCAGATCACCCTCAACTTCGTGGACTTCAAGGCGGACGCGTTCCTGGCCGCGCCGCCCGGCGAGAAGGAGATCATCGCCCCCACCAAGCTGAAGGACCGCACCCACAACGTCACCGAGAAGGTCACCCAGGTGAGCCCGCCGGCGCCCGCCACGCCGCCGGCGGTGGCCGGGTGATGTTGGAGGTGGCCGGGCAGTGCCGGAGGTGGCTGGGCGGTGCTCAGGGCATGGCCGGAGCCCAGAGGATGCTCTGCACGGCAGCTGGCTGCTGGAGCTCGCAGAGGAGGTGCTGGAGCTCGCAGAGGAGGTGCTGGAGCTCGCAGGGAGGTGCCAGCGCTCACAGGATGATGCTTGGAGCTCGCAGGGCGACGCTGGAGCTCATGAGATGATGCTGGAGCTCACAGGGAAGTGTTGGAGCATGCAGAGCCATGCTCGAGCTCGCAGGGAGGTGCTGGAGCTCGCAGGATGATGCTGGAGTGTGCAGGGAGGTGCTGGAGCTCATGGGGAGGTGCTGGAGCTCACAGGATGATGCTTGGAGCTCGCAGGGCGACGCTGGAGCTCACGAGATGATGCTGGAGCTCACAGGGAAGTGTTGGAGCTCGCAGGGCAATGCTGGAGCTCGCAGGGAGGTGCTGCGAGGTGCTGGGGGCTTGCAGGAGGGTGCTGGGGGCTGCAGGGGGGTGCTGAGGGCACGGCTGGGTCCCCAGCTTGCCCCTTCCCAGCGGGGTGCCGGAGGGGCCGGCTCGAGCAGGGCATGCCGGGGCGGGTGTGAGGTGCAGGCTGTTGCTGGCTGTGCCGGGTGGCCATTGTCCCCCACCCTCTGGGAGCGGGAGGGTCACCATTGCTCCCCTCGGGGGGATCGGCTGGCGTGGTCCTGGCCGCGGTGCTCCCGGTGCCAGGGCATGGGGATGGGTGCCATGGCAGGGTGGCACGCGGCTGGGACGGACCCCACACAGCACGAGAGTCCCCGGGGGGTTCCCAGCAGGGAGCACGGGGCAGGGACCCCCCCCCCAAACTGGGGCATCCCTCAGCGCCTGCTCTGTCCCAGCACGGGTGCAGGCCCCGGTGTCGTGGCACGCTGCCCCGTGCCGCCAGCTCGCCGGGGCGGGGGGGGGGCTGGCGGTGGCGGCTAATCCTTGGCACGTTGTGTAACTGCCATCTGGCTGTGGGGAGCAGGCGGCGGCTGCTGCTTAATTACACCCTGATTCCGGCTCCCGCTAATGAACTGAAAGCTGCCGGGGGCCGGTGGGCTCCCGGGACCCCCGTCTGTCCCCTCTGGGAGGGCTGCCCCGGGTTCCCCTCTCCCCGTCCCCTCTGCCTTGTCCCCAAGCCCCCCCGGGGCAGCCCCACGCCATCGCTTCTCCCTGGGGACCCCGGCAGCTGGCAGGGGATGGAGCTGCCCGGGTGCATCTGCCTGCGCTCCCCGGCCCTGAGCAGCCCCGGCCCCCCCTGCCACACGTCTGCTCACACACGTCGGGGGGGGGGGGGGGCCTCATGTGGGACCCCCCCCTGCTCCCACGGGGAGCTCCCGGCACTGCTGCTGGGGCTCCTCGCCTGGGAGCGCCAGGGTGGGCACCCAGCCCCGCTCCACTCGCCGGGTGCCGGAGCAGGCGTGGGACCCCTCTGTGGGGTGGGGGACCCCAGCCCCCCTCCCCACCCCGCCTCCCCACCCCTTGCAACGCGCCGGCTGGCCTTCCCTGTTCCTCGCCAGCGCGCTAACGAGCCCAGCATCCTGATTGCCTTTGCTGTGTAATTAATTCCGATGCTGTGGCGGCTGCCGCTGTGCAGGCAGGCAGCTGCCTGCACCAAGCCTCGGTCATTCCCTCCTGCCCATAACCGCCATCGCCATGTGGTGCCTGGCAGAGGGGGGGATGCGGCTGCCCTCGCCGGGGCTGGCCCTGCCCCACAGCGCCGGGGTGGGGGGCTCGGCTGTGCCCCAGCCATGCTAGGCTCCCTGGGGCGGGAGCACCCGTTGCCTCCCCGGGATGGGGTGGGGGTCCCCGCAGAGGCACCCACTGCCCAGTGCGTGCATGCCATGGCTGGACCGGGTCAGAGCTGGGTGACACCGGGTGCCAGCGTGGTGGACTGGGTGCCGGCATGGCATGGGGAGCAGGCAGGCGTGAGCAGCCATCGGGCAGTGTGGGGATGGCTGCCGCGCTCGGGACCCTGCGAGTGGGTTGTGGGGCAGCCCTGGCTCAGGCGCGGTGAGCCACTGGGCCGGTGGTGCTGGGGGGGCTGGGGCTTCCAGGCAGTGGCATCGTGAATCATCCGCAGTGACGGCAGCCAAAGGA
Source organism: Sarcoramphus papa (assembly GCA_037962945.1). Lineage (NCBI taxonomy): Eukaryota > Metazoa > Chordata > Aves > Accipitriformes > Cathartidae > Sarcoramphus > Sarcoramphus papa. The sequence goes on along the minus strand of JBBMRM010000098.1, from coordinate 76,010 downwards.
GCCCACGCACCGCCCGCTCCCGCAGCGCCCGTCAAGGTCACCGCGCTCTCGGGCCTGCCGGCTGGCCCTGGCTAACCGCGCTGCGCCAGCCCGGCGGGGACGGGGATGGAGACGGGGCCTGGCGTGGCCGGGCCGGTGACTGGCACTGGGCAATGCGGCTGGGGAGGCGCGATGCCCTGCTGCCGCACAGGGATGGATGCTGCGGCATCCCGGCAGCTCGTGGCAGCCCAGGGGACCCCCAGCCTGCTCCGGCAGTGACCCCTGCCTGCGGCGAGGCAGGGTGGTGCTGGGGCTGGGCGCTGCCGGCACCACGCTGGCTGCGGCCGACACGGATGGGAGCTGGTCTCCGGCATGGCGTGGCAGTGGAGCACGTGCCACTGCCCGCCGTGGGTGCGGTGGAGGCTCGGGGGGCTGAGCTGGGCACGTTGGTGGGGAGCCCCGGCCCCGCTCAGGGCTGGTGGGTGCCCCACGGTGCCGCCGGCTGGGAGGGGGTGTCACTGGGAGCTGCTGCAGGCCGGGGGCTTGCCGGCTGTTGGTGATGGGTGGGAGTAAGGGCGGGGAGCATGGGGAAGCCCCCACTTGATGGAGCGGGTCCCACCAAACCCCGGCCCCGCTGGCACCCATTGGGTGAGGATGCTGCACCCCAGGGTCACCCCTCTGCTGGGGGGTGCGGGCAGAGGCGAGGGGCAGGCGCAGCGGGGTCTTGCTGCCAGGGCTGGGCACCAGCCAGGGACACCGGGAGCCGGCGGTGCCATGAATCAGCCCGGGGCTGCCCGCAGTGGCCAAGGAGCACCGGTGGCCGGCTCAGCCCCGGCCCCGGCCCCAGCCCCGGCCCGCAGCAGACGGGGCTGTGTGACCTCCTCATCGGGGCGACCGTCCCCGGGGGGGCTCAGGGGTCCCTCGGGGGACGGGGGTCTGCAGGCAGCAGCTGCCAGGCTCGAGGCAGGCAGGGGCGGGCAGGGGGCTGGCAGCCGGGACCCCAGGGAGTGGCACACCCCCCCCCTCCACCCCGTGCCTCAGTTTCCCCGCGGGGGGGGGTGTTCCCGGTCCCTCCCCGCGGCGTGACGGGCCCGCGGGGAGTGGTGGAGGCTGGAGCCGGGGCGGGGGGAGCCGGGGGGGGAGGCGGCTGCCGGGCGGGGAGCGGGACCGGCGGAGGCGGGCGGCGGCGGCGGGGCGGGGGGGGGGGGGCCTCGGTGGCGGGGGGGGGCGCCCGCCCCGCTCCATCTGCCGCCAGCTCGGGGCGGCGCCGGGCTGGGCTGGGCCGGGCCGGGATGGGGGGCGGCGGGGGGATGTCGCGGGGCTCCCCCCGCTGAGCGCGATCATGGCCCCGGCGCGGCGCGACAGCGGCGACCGCCCCGACGGGGAGCGCAGGAGCGGCCGTGTCCGCCGCGCCGTCCGCGTCTCCAGCCTGGTGGCCCAGGAGGTACGGGGCGGGGGGGCTGGGGGTCCCGGGGGGGGTCCCGGGGAGTGTGTGTGGGGGGGTGTCCCTTCCGCCGTGCCCGCCCCGAACTGCCCCTCCGCCCCGGCGCCGGCTGCCCCGGGCTGCGCCGCCCCGGAGCCCCCCGACCCCCAGAGCCCCCCCCCCCCCGCCGATTCCCGGAGCCCCCCGATCCCCGGCCCCGCGGCTCTGCCGGGCGCGGACACGGGCACGGCCCCGGCCCAGCGGAGGGTCGCGGTGGGGGCGGCCTGACGTGCCCCCCACGGAGGGAACGGGCTCCCGGGGCTCATCCCGCCGCGAGTGGGTGTGGGGTCCCGGGTCCGTTCCCGCGCTGGGCTTGGAGCCCCCCGGGACGGCGCAGCCGGGAGGGGTGGGCCGGGATGGTGGGGACGGAGCAGGCGGGGGGGGGGCGCTCCGGGGGGCTCTGGAGGCTGCGAGGGCTCCGGGGGGCTGAGCATCCCGGGTGTCCGTGGCCAGCGGGGCCGGAGAGCCGGGAGCCGCGGGAGCCGCCGCGTCGGCTGGGCTCCAGCCAAACGCCGTGGGTGCTGTGAGCCGGGGCGGCGTGGGGCATCGCCCACCCACGGGCACCTTGCCACCTGCCCGGTGCCATGGCCGGGCTCGGTGCTGTGTCCGGCTGCGCCGCGGCGGCTGTTGTGTAGTTGTGGCCGTGGCTGTGGCAAGGGGTGTTGCCGCACGCCTGCTCGGCGAGGTGCTGCCGGCTGGGGTGGCGTCGGGAGGTTGTGGTGGCTGCCATGTCCCCAGGTGGGCCCCGTGGCTGTCCCCATGGCTGTCCCATCGACAGTGGCTTGCGGCATGGCGGTGTGGCATGGCGGTGCAGCCGCGGCAGCCAGGGCACGGGGCGGTGTGGGTCAGCGCCGGGGCCGCTCGGTGTCTGCGTCAGCGGGTGGGGGTCGGGTGTTGGGGCGGGCACGCCGCCCTGCGGGGACGTCACCCCATCACGGGGCTCGTCACCCCACCCTGCCACCGGCGCCACGGGGTGTTGGTGCTGCCGCCGTGCTGTCGGCAGCGGGGTGCCTGCATCGCCTCTCGGCCTGGGGTGGCCGCCCGTCCCCGCCGTCCATGTCGGGGGGTGCCGAGGGAGCCGCACCGCTGCCGCAGCTCAATGCTGTGAGTACCGGCCACTGCCACCACCGCCGCCGAGGTGGGGACAGCTGGGTGTCGGGGCGTCCCCATCGCTGCAGCGCCTGCCGTGCACACTGCCAGGGCGGCCGGGCGTCTCTGCAGCTGGCTGTGCCGGTGCCTCGCCGATGGTCGGTGCCTGGCATGGTGGAGAGCGCATTGGGTGACGCCGGCACCTGCGAGGGTGACAGGGGTGTCATGGCTGGTGTCGGGCACCTGCGCTGGCAGCGGCTGCTGCGGCTGTGGGGCACCCTTGGCACCGCGGGCCGTGGGTGTTGGCGGCTGTTGTGCTTTGGGTGTCCCTGAGAGTGCCGAGTCCCCCGGCAGTGCTGCCATGGGTGCTGCCGGCGCTGGGCAGCGCTGCCGTGTTTGGTACCGCAGATGCTGGGGTCAGTGCACGGCGGATGTCGGTGTTCTGGTGTTGGGTGTCCCGGAGGGTGCTGGAAACCTCCTGGTGGGGGGTGCCTGGGCGGGTGTTGGGTGTCTGCTGGTGCCGGTGTTGGGTGTCTGTGACTGTTGGGTACCTGCCGGTGTGGGTGTTGGGTACCTGCGGGTGCTGGGTGCTGGTGTTGGCGCTGGTGCATGGGTACTGGTGCGGGTGTTGGGTGCCTGTGCAGGTGCTGGGTGTCAGGTTTGGGGTGTCTGTCAGTGCGGGTGTTGGGGGTCCATGGGTTCCTGCGGGGCCAGGGGTGCTGGTGTGTCGGTGCCTGCCTGGTCTTGGTGCCAGGCGGTTTCACCACAGGTGCACGGTGTCACCGCAAGCGGTGGTGTCAGCTCAGGCCTGGCAGCGCTGCAGGCAGTGGGCTGCTAGGGTGGGGGGTGTCAGGGCGCTGGGTCACAGCAGCGCGGGTGCACCCGTGCGCCGGGTGGTGGTGGCTGTGGGGCGCTGGGGGGTGGCCGGGGGTGGCCCCCGGCCGCGGGTCGGGGTATTTGCGGCAGCGAGGGGGCTGCGCCCCGTGGGCGCAGGTGTCTGGGTCGCGGCAGGTGCCGCGCCGGGTGTCTCCGGGTGTGCGGGCTGGGTGTCGGGTGCCAGTGTCACAGCAGGTGTCGGCGTACGTGTCACCGTGAGCGCGAGGTGCCGCGTGCCTGCGCCGGGGCGGTGTACGTGTCACCGAGTGTTGGCACCGCCGGTATCTGTGTCACGGTGACTGATAGGTGTTGTGTCGCCGCGAGCGGTCCCGCTGCCTGTCGGCGTCACTGGTGTGGCATCGTGCCCTGCCGGGCCGACGCAGCTGCCCGCGGCCGGGGGGCCGGGATGTCGCCACGTGTCAGCCCCGGTGTGGGCGCACGGTCTGGGCTGAGGGTCTGCGCCGGCCGGGGGGGTCGGGTGCTCCTGTGATGGGTGCGGGTCTGCAATGGTGCCGGGCACCGGGATGCGTGGCCGTGCCCGCCAGAGCTGTGCCGCATGCACCAAGCACATGTGTGGGGAGTCCCCAGCCCCTCGCCATGCCACCCCCCAGCCCTGCCTGGCACAGGGGGCTGGGGGCTGTCCCCACGGCTGGGTGGCACGGCGGGGGGGCTGTCCCCTGCAGTGGGGGGGCGTCCCCCCGAGAAACAGCAGTGGGGTTGTCCCCGGGCTGACGCAGCTGGGTGACATCTGGGGACAGGGCAGGGTGTCGGAGCCCATCGGGGTGCTGCTGGGGGTCCCCGGCTGTGGCCGGGGCTCTCAGGGGCGGGGGCTGGCACCGGGAGGTGGGGGTGCCAGGGCTGCCCCCCCGGCTGTGCAGCCCCAGGGGGCTGTGGGTCCTCGGGGCTGGGACGGGGCCGTGTTGGGGGGGGTGGCTGGGTGCTGGGGGTGTAGTTTGGGGGGGACTGACGGGGTGGGGGGGTGTATCTGTGGGGCTGACGGCGCCGGTTCCCTCTCACCCTCCAGCCCTCCCTTCTCAGCTGCCTGCAGGGCCGGGGGTTCCCCCAAATGGGGGGCACGGGGCGGTGGGGGGGGGTGTCCGGGTGGGATGGAGGCGCAGGGTCCGTGCAGCCCCTGGGGGTCCGGCCTGCCCCCACCCCGTGCCTGTGGGGTCCGGGTGGTCAGCGCATGCTGGGGTTCGGGGAAGGGGCCCGTGGTGCCCCAGTGGTGGGGGGTCCCTGGGGGTCCGGGGGCTCCCCCTGTGCCACAGCCAGACCCTCCTGCCAGGGGGGGACGGGGGCCCTTGCGGGGGGGCAGTGTGCAGCCCTGCCGGGGCCTGGGGCACCTGCCCGCGCTGCCTGCGCTGCCCGTCCTGCCCGCGCTGCAGGCAGGGATTTGTCCCAATTTGGCGCGGCAGCTGCGTTAATTTTAGAGGCAGGAGCCGGCTGGTTGCTGGAGCCCCCCCCACCCCCCCGCGCTGTTCCCCCCCCCCCGGCTCCCCTCCCACCACCCCCCCCCGCCCCGGCTAAAAATGGAGCCGGGCTGGCAGAGCCGCAGCTTAAAGGGGCAGCCGGGACGGGGCTGCCGTGGGCTCCTGGGGCTGGGGTGCGTGGCCGGGACCCCCATGGGGCCCCCACCCACCGTGTGGGGTGCTGGAGCCCGGGGGGGGGGGCTCTGCCCCGCGGTACCTGTGCCCCCGCCATACCCCTGGCCCCCTGTGCCTGCAGCATCCTCATCCCCTGTCCCCCCCCTCCGGTACCCTGACCCCGTGCGTCCCCAGGGTACCCGTGACCCCATATGACCCCGCAGCAGTGTGACCCCGTGTGCCCCTGCAGCACCCATCACCCCGCCTGCCCGGGGGTGGCATGTTTGGGACACGCAGGGGGTGCTTGGGGCGCAGCCCCCCAGGAAGGGGCGTGCAAATGGCCCCCGCACTGTTTCGGCGTGCGGCATCCCCCGTGCCAGCACCGCCGGGACCACCCACCGCGCGTGCCACACACGTGGCCTTGTCCCTCCCCGTCACGCGGCGCGTGGGGACGTGGGTGCCAGCGGGAAACCCCTGCGCGTGGGTGAGTCAGGGCCGATGGGAACCGCGGCGCATCTCTGGTGCTGTCACCGCGCGTCCCCGGCGCTGCCGCGGTGTCAGCATGGCTGTTCCCTCACCACCGCGCCGCTTCCCTGGGCTCTGCCGCGGGCACGGCATGCACCCCACGAGGCCACCAAGGCCGGCGGTGCCTGGGGACAGGGTGTGACGGGGGCTGCGTGTCCCCCATGGGGTTGTCCCCTGGTGCCCCACGTCCCAACGTGGGAGTGGTGGCAGCGGGGGGGACACATTTTGGCTGAGCCGGCAGGACAGGAGCAGTGTTCCCTGTGGGGCCCGTGAGCACTGCGCAGGTGTACGAGTGCTCGTGGCGTGCTCGTGGCATGCTCATGGCGTGTTCGTGGTGTGCTTGCGGTGCGCTCGCAGCGTGCATGCGCACCATGACGTCCTGCTCACCGCTGCGGGGCTGGGCTGCATGTGTCCCCCCCCCACCCTGACCAGGTGCAGGTGCCAGCACCAGCGCGGTGCCCGGACAGCCGAAGGGGTGCCGATGGGGTCGGGATGTGTCCCGCGTCATGCCATGTCCCACGTCGTGCCACGCCGGAGCAGCTGCCGCCGGAGCTCACTGCCCGCCCCGCTGCCCATGGTCACCTGCGGCTGCACCAGGGTCCCCGCTGCGGGGGCCCCACGCCGTGCCGTGGCACCGAGCCACGCGAAGCCCTTCGGCCTGCTGCCACGTGCCGCGCCGCGCCGTGCCAGGCTGCCGGGTGCCCCGAGTGTCGGAGGGGTTAAGGGGCGGGCGGGGGCCGGGCGGGGGGGGCACAGCCCTCGCTGTGGCAGCGGCGGCGGCAGCGGGGCAGGCTGGGAAAAATTTCCGCCCCAATAATTTTCCTCTCGGCTGCCGGTGGTGCGTGGCTCCCGCCCGCCGCCTCCCACCGCGCCGCTACTCTCGCCTCCCGCCGACGCCGTCCCGCCGAGAGGTGCCTGGCTGCGGCGCTCGGCCAGGCCGGAGGGGCGTCGGGTGCTGGCGGGGGCGGCGGGATGGGTGCGGGGTCTGCCGGCGGGGGGTCACATCCCCGGTGCCCACGGGGCAGCCGGCGGGTGGGCGGCGGGGGGTGAATACCGCCGGCGCACCATGGGCTGGGCCTGGTCCCGCGGGCGGCTGTGAGGATGCTGGCGTCGCTCCTGCAGCTGCTCCAGGAGTTGCCGGGCCCCCCCGCCGCCCCCCCCCGGGCCGGAGCAGGACCCATGCCCGGCATCTCCCTCTGCGGCACCTGCCTGTGCCTTGACAGCGACGCCACCCGCGCCGCCGGGCAGAGCCAGGAGGAGAAGGTACCGGTACCGCCGATCTCCTGCCCGGCCCGGTCCCCCGGGTCTGCCGGTAGCTGGTGCCGTGGCCGGGCAGCCCCCGGGGTGGGGGGGTCCAGCACGGCCGTGCCCGTGGGGCTGCTCCAGGGAGGGGTGGTGGGTGCTGCCACCTGGGTGGCAGGAGGGTCCGGGTGCCGTGCCCACCCTGGGGGATGTGTGTCCTGGCGGTGGCTGCCGGTGGGCTCGGGCTCCGTCCCCCCCTCCCTGGCTGCCACCGGCTCTGGGTTTGGGGTGGTTACGTAAAGCCACCTCTCGCTCTGCTGCCAGCTCGGCACGCACCCACAGCCCCCACGGGCGGCACGGCCTGGGGAGCCCTCCCTAGCCCCCCCGGAGCGGTGCACCCCCTGGGGCTGGGGGGGGCTGGATGGGGCCCAGGGGCGGCTGCGCTCCCGTCGTGCTCTCTTTGCTCTCGTGGCGCAGCTGCTGTGGTGCGGCCGGCGGGTAAGAGCTGTGCCGCCGCCGGGCATGGGTGGTTCGGCATGGCCCGGGTGGGTGCGGGGGGCCGTGGCGGGGTGGTCGGCCCCGGTCACCTCTCACCTGCGCCTTGGGGCCGTGTGTGGTGATGGCCCCCTCGGTGGCGGTGCGGGGGGCATGCGGTGGCTGGGAGCGGGGGCAGAGTGGGGGGGGACCCCCGGGGTCGTGGTCCCAGGCTGTGTCCCCTCGGCCGGGCAGGGCTGTGCCGGGTGTCCTGGTGCACAGTGATCCGGGGACACAGCCGGGGTTGGCATCGCCCCGGCTCCCGTCCCTGCTCTCGGGTACCCGGGGCTCCGTGCGGAGCTGCTGGAGGTGGCCAGTGGCCACCAGCCCCGGGGCTGCCCGAGCCCCGCAGCTGCTCTGAGCGGGTGCCGTGGGGCCGGTGCCGTGCCCAGCCTGGCTCTGCCCTGCGGCGCTGCCCCTGCCCGGCCCCGGCACCCTCTCCCCGCTGCAGGGGCCCCTCTGCCCCACGGCACCCGCTCACCCGGTCCCTATTTATAGCCGGTGCCCCCCATCCCGCGGCTGGTACATCTAATCCCCGTGCCAGGCAGCCGGGACGGACGGGCGCAGCTGCCGGGGCACAGCCGTGCCCCCCGGACCCCCGCGTTCAGGCTGTGTGTCTGCATGCACATGTGTGTGCGTGTGTGTGTGTGTATGCACATGCATGTGCGCGGCAGGGCTGGGGTGGGCAGCGGCCCGGTGGGATGCAGGAGGACGGGGCGGGGGGGGGGGGGGGGGGGCAGGCAGACGCCCAGGGGCAGCCAAGGCAGCACCTGGGGGGGGCCGTGCCCCCCCGTATGTAAATGCCCTGCAGAGGCGTTTGCCCGCCAGCCCTCATTTCCATGGGCGCTGCCTGCCCAGCCCTGCCTGGGGAAGGACGGGGGGGGGGGGTTCAGCAGGCAGCACCCTGCCAAGGCTGGGGGTGCTCCCTGCACCCCGCTGCAGCCCACTGCGCCTGCCGTACCCGCTGCGCCCGCTGCAGGGGTCCCGCTCCCTGAGCAGGGCAGAGACCCGGCTGGCAGCAGCCCCAGCCCCACAGCCCAGCCCCACGGCGCGTGGGGGGGCGGCGGGAGCTCCGTGGTGCTCATGCCCGGCTGGCCTGGCATGGGCACAGGCCTGGACACCCGTGCCAGCCTGCAGCTGCATCGCCGTGTGCCTCCAGGACTGCCGGCCCCGGTTTGGCAGCAGCTGCACCGGGGTGCCACTGGAGCAGGGCTCGGCGCGGCCGGGGAGCCCGGGCAGAGCTCTGGGGTGGGTGCTGCCGCTTTGGGGGGTGGCACGGGCAGGGGGGCACGGGGAAGTGCCTCGGCCCAGGGCAGCGTCGTGTCTGTGCAGGGAGGTGCGAGTGTCTGTGGGGCAGGAGGGGGCTGGCGGGGGCGGCTCTGCGGTGTGGGGCGGCTTTTTGTCAGCCGTGCGTGCGGGCCGTCCCCTCCGCACCCCTCGTCGCTGGGTCCCGCCGCGCCCCAGAGCATCCTTGGGCCACTGGGACCCGCCGGAGCAGCCCCCAGCCCAAGGATGCTCTGCCTGCGGCTAGCGGGGGCAGCCCCTGCTCAGGGACGGGGGGAGCTGGGGGGCTCAGCCCCACGGGGCGGCGGGGAGGGGGGGTGCAGGATCTGAGCCCCTGCCCGCCTGCCCAGGTGCTGTCGCTGGGCGCCGACGTCCTCCCGGAGTACAAGCTGCAGGCGCCGCGCATCCACAAATGGACCATCCTGCACTACAGCCCCTTCAAGGCGGTGTGGGACTGGCTCATCCTGCTGCTGGTCATCTACACGGCCATCTTCACGCCCTACTCGGCCGCCTTCCTGCTCAACGACCAGGAGGAGGCCCAGCGCCACAACTGCGGCTACTCCTGCAGCCCCCTCAACGTGGTCGACCTCATCGTGGACATCATGTTCATCATCGACATCCTCATCAACTTCCGCACCACCTACGTCAACTCCAACGAGGAGGTGGTCAGCCACCCCGCCAAGATCGCCATCCACTACTTCAAGGGCTGGTTCCTCATCGACATGGTCGCCGCCATCCCCTTCGACCTGCTCATCTTCGGCTCCGGCTCTGAGGAGGTACCTGCCGCCCCACTGGCGTGCCGCGGTGCCGTGCTGGCACCGGCTGCGCCATGCCCTACCTGGGCTGGGTGCTATTTCAGTGCCGGGTCCTCCTGCAGGGTGATGCTTGGGGATCCTGCATGTGCCCCCAGGCTGGGGCTGGGTGCCCACGGTGCCGCGGTGGGTGCCGGGGCAGTGGGTGCTGTTCCCCGGGTGCCGGGTCCTCCCATGGGGTGATGCCTGGGGGTCCCGCACGTGCCCCCAGGCCAGGGCTGGGTGCCCACGGTGCCGTGGTGGGTGCCGGGGCGGTGGGTGCCAGGGCAGGCGCAGGCAGCACGTGGTGCTGAGCGCAGGTGCAGGTGAATCTGGGTCTGGCCCTGGGGGACCCCCGCGCCCCAGCACCGATGGAGCAGTGCCACGCTCAACGGCGGCGGGGGGGTGTAACCGCTGCCCTGCCACGTGCCTTGGCAGGACCCCCCAGCACCAGGGGGGGTCTTTGCCCTGGGGGGGGGCACTGGGGGCACCTGAGCCTGAAGCGGGGAGAAGGGCTGGGGCGTGCGTGGTAGGGGGCTGGCACGGGGGTCTGGGGCAGGACGGGCCCCAGCACCCTGCGCCAGGGGGGCTGGGGGTGCCCAAACCGGGGGGGGCGGCAGGGTGGGGGGGCACTGGGAGGGCTGGGCCTGGCTGCTGCCCGCTGCCTGCTCTGCCTGGTCCTGTGCTGGGGAGGGGGGGGGTCTGCAGGCGGCAGGGCTGCCCTTGCCTGCAGGGAGAACGGGGTTCGGCGGGTTGGGGCAGGGACACCCCCCTGCCCTTCTGGGGGGCTGGGTGGGGCGGGGGTCCCCGCGGCAGCAGCCGTCGGTGACCCCCGCCGCGGCCCCCTCCCCTGCAGACCACCACCCTGATCGGGCTGCTGAAGACGGCGCGGCTGCTGCGCCTGGTGCGGGTGGCCCGCAAGCTGGACCGCTACTCGGAGTACGGGGCGGCCGTGCTCTTCCTCCTGATGTGCACCTTCGCCCTCATCGCCCACTGGCTGGCCTGCATCTGGTACGCCATCGGCAAAGTGGAGGGCCAGCGCATCGGCTGGCTCCACTCCCTGGGCGACCAGATCGGCAAGCCCCTCAACGCCAGCAACCCCCGCTACGGCCCCACCATCAAGGACAAGTACGTCACCGCGCTCTACTTCACCTTCAGCAGCCTGACCAGCGTCGGCTTCGGCAACGTCTCCCCCAACACCAACTCCGAGAAGATCTTCTCCATCTGCGTCATGCTCATCGGCTGTGAGTGGCCCCGGCGCGCGCCCCGCGTGGGGGCTCGCCCCGGGGGGGGGGACGGGGGACGGGGAGGGGGGGGGACACGGACCCGGCGCCCGCCCGGCTGCGCGCGTGAGTGCGTGTGTGGCCGCGTGGGCGTGCGCATGGGCGCGCGTGAGTGTGAGTGCATGTGTGGGAGCGTGCGTGTGTGCGTGTGAGCGTGCCTGTGTGCGCAAGCGTGCATGTGTGCGTGGGCGTGTGTGTGTGAGCGTGCAGGTGTGTGCGTGTGTGAGCGTGCACGCGCGTGTGAGCATGTGTGGCAGAACATGCGCATGCATGCGGGCCTGAGCACACACGTGCGTGAGCACACGCCGCTGTGCCTGTGCGCATGCGTGTGCACGTGTGAGCGTGTGATGGAGCCGGAGCACAGCTCTGGGTGTGTGCGGGCCGGTCACGCACGGCTCTGCCAGCTCGCTGTGCTCCCGCAGGCCCGTGCACGCGCGCGAGTGAGCGAGTGGGCGCGTTCACGGGGGCGGGTGTGCGCACGACGGTGAGTGCGGGCGGCAAAGGCCACGTTTCTGGGGGGAGCCCAGCGGGACCCCCACATACCTGCCGCGGGGGACACACACGAGCACACGGCAGGGGGGTGTGGGGGTGTGTGTGTGTGTGCTCACACACGTGTGCAGGGCAGCCTGGGGCGGGGGGGGGGGTCACATCTGCGGAGGCGTGCCCCCGTGATGACTGGTGCCCTGCACCCTCAGCCCCAGTGGTGGTGGTTGTGGTGGGGGTGGGGGTGTCCGGGGGAGCGGTGCCGGGGGCCGCCCCTCACGCCGCTCGCCCCGCCGCAGCCCTGATGTACGCCAGCATCTTCGGGAACGTGTCGGCCATCATCCAGCGCCTGTACTCGGGCACCGCGCGCTACCACACCCAGATGCTGCGCGTCCGCGAGTTCATCCGCTTCCACCAGATCCCCAACCCGCTGCGCCAGCGCCTGGAGGAGTACTTCCAGCACGCCTGGTCCTACACCAACGGCATCGACATGAACGCGGTGAGCGCCCGCCCGGCGGCAGGGCCCACTTGCCTCCCGGCCCCCCGGCTCTCCCCCCCCCGTCCCCGTGCCGTGACCCCCCCCACCGTGTCCCGTAGGTGCTGAAGGGCTTCCCCGAGTGCCTGCAGGCAGACATCTGCCTGCACCTCAACCGCAGCCTGCTGCAGAACTGCAAGCCCTTCAAGGGGGCCACCAAGGGCTGCCTGCGCGCCCTGGCCATGAAGTTCAAGACCACGCACGCCCCCCCCGGGGACACGCTGGTGCACGCCGGGGACGTCCTCACCGCCCTCTACTTCATCTCCCGCGGCTCCATCGAGATCCTGCGCGGGGACGTGGTGGTGGCCATCCTGGGTGAGCCCTCGGGGGTCCCCGGGGGAACCCAACGCCGGGGTGGGGGTGCTCCCTCCAGCCCTGGGTGCGGCAGGCAGCCGGGGCCCTGCCGCCCCCGCCATGCCCGGTCCTACCCCCCCCCCCCCAGGGAAGAACGACATCTTTGGGGAGCCGCTGAACCTGTACGCGCGGCCGGGGAAGTCCAACGCGGACGTGCGGGCGCTGACCTACTGTGACTTGCACAAGATCCACCGCGAGGACCTGCTGGAGGTGCTGGACATGTACCCCGAGTTCTCCGACCACTTCTGGTCCAGCCTGGAGATCACCTTCAACCTGCGCGATGTGAGGGGCTGCAGTTGCGGGGGGGGGGGGGGGCGCAGGCTGCGGTGGGGGGGCACCCATCCTGCTGAGCCTGGAGGGGTCTCGAGCAAGCTGGGAGGGGGGGCCGGCGCAGGGGATGCTCAGGGATGGGGGACAGTCACCACGGGATGCCCCCCAGTGTTGCCTGGCTGGTGGACGGGGGTGAACCACACTGAAAGCCCCCCAGCATCGCCCCCCCAGCATCACCCCCCAGCACCGGCACCACGTGCTGCCCACACAGCTTCCTGCTGCCCACACAGCTTCCCACTGCCCCCGGTCCCTGCCAGCCCAGGGTGGGGGGGTCTGGCAGCCCCCCCAGTCTCACCCCCCCCCCACCTTCCTGCTCCCCACAGACCAACATGATCCCTGGCTCCCCGGGCAGCGATGAACTGGACAGCGGCTTCAACCGCCTGCGGAAGCGCAAGCTCTCCTTCCGCCGGCGCACGGAGAAAGGTGGGGCCAGGGGGTCGGGGGGCTGGGAGGGGGGTCCGGGCCCCGAGGGTCCGCGGTGACCCAGGGCCTGTCCCGTCCCCCCCCCCCCCCCGCAGACGCCGCCAACGCCGGGGAGCTGCGGAGCGGGCAGAAGGCGCTGCGGCCGGGCAGGAGCTGCCAGGCACCCGGGGCCCCGCGCGGGCCGGCTGAGTGGGAGCCCTGCCACTCCAGCTCACCCTCCAGCTCCCCCTCCAGCGACGAGGACGAGCCCCCCGCGCCCGGGCCGGGGGCCACCGCGCTCTCCCCCTTCCGCAGCGCCCGCCCGGGCAGCGAGGCGCCCGCGCCCGCCGAGGCCGAGGAGTGCAAGGGCAGCGACATGTGCAACCCCCTCTCAGGTGGGGACGGGGACGAGGGGGTTCGGGATGGGGCTCGGGGGGGGGGGGTCCCCCGTTCCTCCCCTCCCTGCTCAGGGTTTTCTGCAGACCCCCTGGCAGCTCCCGAACCCCCGTCCCCATAGCTCCACCTGCCCCCCCAGATCCCTGTGCCGTGCCCTGCGCCTTCCCCTGCAGCCTCTGTCCCTGTACCCCCTCTGCCTTTGCATCCCCACGCCGTGCTTGGGGGGGCCTCTGTGCCTGCCGGGATGCATCCCTGCTCCCTGCTCTGTGCCTGCCGGGATGCATCCCTGCTCTGTGCCTACAGGGATGCATCCCTGCTCCCTGCTCTGTGCCTGCCGGGATGCATCCCTGCTCTGTGTCTGCTGGGATGCATCCCTGCTCCCTGCTCTGTGCCTGCTGGGATGCACCCCTGCTGTGTGCCTGCTGGGATGCATCCCTGCTGTGTGCCTGCTGGGATGCACCCCTGCTGTGTGCCTGCTGGGATGCACCCCTGCTGTGTGCCTGCTGGGATGCATCCCTGCTGTGTGCCTGCTGGGATGTATCCCTGCTCTGTGCCTGCTGGGATGCATCCCTGCCTTGTGTCTACAGGGATGCATCCCTGCTCCCTGCTCTGTGCCTGCCGGGATGCATCCCTGCTCCCTGTTCTGTGCCTGCCGGGATGCATCCCTGCTGTGTGCCTACTGGGATGCACCCCTGCTCCCTGCTCTGTGCGTGCCGGGATGCATCCCTGCTCTGTGCCTGCCGGGATGCACCCCTGCTGTGTGCCCGCTGGGATGCATCCCTGCTCCCTCCTCTGTGCCTGCCGGGATGCATCCCTGCTCTGTGCCTGCTGGGATGCATCCCTGCTCTGCGCCTGCCGGGAGACCCTAAGGTCACTTGATTTTTTCCCTCCCTGCCCTCACAGGAGCCTTCTCGGGGGTCTCCAACATCTTCAGCTTCTGGGGGGAGAGCCGGGGGCGGCAGTACCAGGAGCTGCCGCGCTGCACCATCCCGGCTCATGCCGCCCTCAGCATCCCGCTGCCGTCCATGAGCCGCCGCCAGCGCTCCGAGGTGGAGACGCGCCTCGACCTGCTGCAGAAACAGCTCAACAGGTACCTGGCCAGGGAGGGGGGGGGTTAGCAAGGGCAGCACGACCCCATGGGAGCCCCCCAATCGCCCGGGGGGCGATTGGGGGGCTCCCATGGGGTCGTGCTGCCTCGCAGCGTGCAGCGCCCTGCACGCGCCCCGACGCACCTCTGTCCGCAGGCTGGAAACCCGCATGGCCGCGGACATCAGCTCCATCATGCAGCTCCTGCAGCGTCAGGCCGCGCTGGTGCCGCCCGCCTACAGCACGGTCTCGTCCCCCCACCAACCCCCCGGCCCCCCGTCTCCGCTGCAACCCGTTCTCCCCATCACCCCCATCCAGCCGCTCTCTCAGGTGAGCGCAGCCCCCTCTCCAGACCCCCAAGTTTGGGGTAGCCCCTCTCCCGTGCTCCGTCACCCCACTGAGGGTTGGGGTCAGTCCTGAGCCCCCCCCAAGCTTGGGGCAGCCCCCTTCCCGTGCCCCCTCCAGCCCCACTGCCCACTGGTGCAGCCCGGAGCTGGGTGGGTGGCACACCAAGCCCCCTCTCCCATCCCCGGCGTGGCGGTGATGCCGGTTGCCCTTGCTCCCGCAGGTTCCCAGCTACCCGGTGCCGCTGGAACTGCCGCGCGCCCCGGACCCCCACGACGAGCCGCCCCCGCCGCCGGACGTGGTGCTGCTGGTGGAGCCGGCGGCCGCCCCGCCGCGACGCCTCTCCCTGCCCGGACAGCTGGCCGCCGCGCCGGACACACAGACCCTGCATAGACACTGCTCCGACCCCGGGAGTTAATGGGCAGGGCAGGGACGGGGCTGGGACCCCCGGCGCCACGGGACGTGGGACCCCCGTCCCCAGGACGCTGGCCGGGCCGGTGGGCTCCAGGCCGCCGTCCCCCACGGACAATCCCTCCCGCCGCCGGCAGCCTGCAGTGGGGGGGGGCGGTGGGAGCCCCTCGGCACCCCCACGTTAGCTGGCCTAACCCGGGGGGGCCAGGCCCCCCCGCCGCACCGCCGCGCCGGCGCTTCCAGGGCTCAGCTGGCAGGACTGTCGGACGTGTGCTGCTCTTCCCTTCCCCTTCCTCCTCCTCCTCCTCCTCCTCCCCGCCGTAGTGCCGCAGCCCCTTCCCCAGCCAGACCCCCGGCCGGCCGGGGCCGCGCTGCCCCACGGCCAGAGCCCTCCCCGGGGATGCCGGGGCCGGCAGCGTGGCGGGGGAAGAGTGGTGGGGGCTGCGACGGGGCGTGCATGCGTGTGTCACGCGTGTTTCCACATGCTGCGGGTCTGCCTGCCTGCTCTCGCCCTGTCTGTGCGTGTGTGTGTGTGTGCACGTGTGTGTGCGTGCACGTGTGTGTGCGCGCGCGTGTGTACCAGTGTCCAGCACCCCGGGACGCCGCGTGTATCTCCCGGGGGGGCCCCTGCTCAGCCGGGACGCCCGTGCTGCTCCCTGGGGACAGGCCGTGCCCCTGCCTACGTGTGCCTGTGTATGTACGGTCACCCCAACCACGCTTCCCGCCCGCCGGGCCATGCGTGTGCGTGCGTGCATGTCCATGTGCACACCCGCATGCGCTGAGCCGCAGCGTGGGGCGGAGGTGCGTGGTGGGCGCGTGGCCCCCCCCCCCAGCCGTGTCCCCGTCCTTGTCCTGGCTGTGGGTGGCCCGGCCGGCTGGGGACATCTCTGTGCCCGTGGGGCAGCGCTGTGTGTCCGGGGGGTGGCCCCCTCCCCACGCCTGCTGCGTGCCCCCCACTTCCCCCGGATGCCCCCCAGCTGGGGGCCCCCCCAAGCCGCTCCCCCCGCACAGCTGGTGGCACAGGGCAGGGGGGTGCAGCCCCCCCCCCCCCCTCCAGCATCGTCCCAGCCCACGGTGCCACCCCACGCACAGGGAGGGGGACGCCCCGGCGGGGAGGGGGCGCGGGCAGGGCCGGGGGCCGTGGGGTCCCTGCCCACCCACCCGCTCGCCCGCCGGCTCCTGGTAGTGTGTGCCGTGTTCGTGCCGTTGTCCCGTAGCCGGGCGCTGCGTGCGCCCAACCCGCCGTTTCTCACAGCCCTGCATGTCGCCTTCCGCGGTGGGTGCCCCCTGCCCGCCCCCCCCTCCCCAATAAACCAGACAGACACCCCGGCTCTGTGTGCGGCTGCGCTGCGGGACAGGGCCATGGCAGAGCTGTGCCGCCGCGGCGGCTCCCGGGACGGTGCCGTGGGGAGGGGGACGGGACCCCATGGGAGGGAAGGGACGGGGGCACCCTCCCATGGGGCGTTTGAGGGGGGGCGATGCCAGCACCCATCCCACGTGGGCCGTGGCTCCAGGGGGTGCAAAGGCCAGGGGAAGGGTGCGGGGGGGAGCAACCTTGAACGGTGGCGTAATTAAATATTGCAACAGCCGATCGGCAGAGCAGGGCGCTCCCTGTGCCCGTGCCGGCTCCGGTGCCCACGGCGGTGCCAGGGCTGCCGCACGGCCCAGGTAGAGACAGGGCCGGAGGAAATGGCATCGCCTTTACTGAGCCCGGGACGTGGCACGGCACGGCACGGCCCGCACCTCGGTGTCCGTGCAGCTGCCCCTGTCCTGCGTGGCACAGGGTGCCCGGGACCCCCGCCAGCCCCGGGGCAGCTCACTCCTGCCGGTACGTGCCGTTGTAGGTGAAGGGCCCCGGGGCGACGCAGGGGCCGGGGCTGGCGGGCGTCCAGCGCTGGATCTCCAGCTGGGAGAAGGTGGGGGGGTCCAGCGGCCGGACGATGACGGGGCTGCGCGAGGCCACCGAGGGGTCCTCGTCGAAGAAGTTGAAGGGGCGCAGGAAGAAGCCGACGGCGTTGCCGGGGGTGGCCGTGTTGGGGATGTCCTCGGCGTGCGGGACGTGCAGGAAGCCGACGGTCACCCAGGCCACCAGGTCCTGCGTGGAGGGGACCGCGGCCGTCAGTGGGGCACGCGGCACGGCGGACCCCCCCCTCCGCCGCCCCGCCGAGCGCCGGCGGGTCCTGCCAGCCCCCCCGGCTGCCATCCCCCCTGGCCCAGCTCCGTCCCCAGGCTGTCACCTGGTCCTCGATGCTCTCGTCGTTGCGGAGGAAGCCCTCGAAGCTGACCAGGGGCTCCCAGGGGTCGTTCTGGGTGTAGATGCTGCTGCTGGTGGGCTCGTTCTCGTGGTGCCGCGTCACGGCCAGGTGATACCTGCGAGGGACGGGGGCAGGATCAGGCCCGTCGCCGGGGGTGGGCAGGGAGCAGACCCACGTGCGTGGGTGCTGGGGCGGGGGGAGGACCCATCTCCCACCCCTGCCCGGGCTCCCCTAGCCGTGCCACCCGCTGCTCAGCCGGGACTGGTGGGAGGCGAGGGGTCCCAGAGGGCTCCCCAGCTCTGGGGGGGGGGTCGGCGTGGCAGTCCGCACTGGTGAGGCCACCGGCAGCATCCTCGCTGTGCCAGGCTGGGGGGGGCCGGGGTTCCCCTCAGCTGGGGTGCTCACAGCTGGGACGCCGGTGCCCCTTGGGTGGATTCCACCGCCTACTCTGGGGTGCCACGGCAGGAATGGGGGGGGTCCCTCCGGGGGTCACCCGGCAGCCAGGGATGGTGGCAGCCGTGACGGTGACCGGCTCAGCTTGCAGAGGGGCTGCCGGGGTGGGGACAGGGAGCCGAGGGCACGAGGTGCTGCCAGGGGAAGGTCCCCACGCCGTGACCACGGCGGCTGGGTGACGCGCGGGGCTCGGCACACGGACGGCGAGGATGGCTGTGCCGGAGCCCAGCAGGGCCGGCGGAAGCCACGTCCTCGTGCTGCAGGGACCCCCCTGCCCCACCTGCCCCAGGAGATGCCCTTCTCCTCCTGCCAGCCGCGCGGCAGCACCCGCCCGGCGTGGGAGCTGTGCTGGATGCGGTAGCTGCGCGGGTGGCCCCAGCGGTTGCGCCGGTGCGGGTTGTAGAAGAGCAGGTAGCGCGGCAGCGCCTTGCCGAAGGAGAAGGCGGCCTGGCGCTCGCTGCGGCGGGGCTGCCGGTGCAGCCAGGGCTGCACCACGCGGGCGCCCGGGCTCCAGGGGTTGGAGATGTTCTCGAAGCGCACGTCCATCGTCTCGAAGCTGTTGCCGGTGCCTGCAAGCAGAGAGGCCGTGAGCGGCAGCGGGGCCCCGGGGCGTACCAGCAGCCCACAGACGGCAGCCCACCCGGCAGCCCCTTGCCTGGGGCACGGGGCTGGGACCCCACAGAGATACCAGCTTTGGGGGGGGGGGTGTCATCTTCAGAGGGTCCGGGCAGTGCCCAGACAGCAACGCTCCCCTGGGGACGAGGCTCCCAAGCCCCTGGCACTCCATGTGGGGTCTGGTCCCACCTCCCAGCACCCTCCCCGGAGCCGGGGGGCTGGTGGGGGGCAGCGGGGGGCTGCACCTGCGATGTCCAGGTCCACCTTGTAGTGCACCAGGTGGGTGTGGAGGTTGCCCAGGACGTGGCTGTGGACGCGGCTGCCGTAGCGCCGGCCCTGCGGCGTATAGAAGGTGGCGTGGATGTAGCCGGTGGCATGGACCTTGGCCTCCATCACGCCGTTGGGGTAGAGGAGGAAGTCCCAGATGTAGTCGTAGTTGTAGACGGTGGAGGTGGTGCGCAGGACCAGCGCCTGCCCCTCCAGGCCGGCGTAGAAGTGGAACCCCCCCTGGAAGTCGCTGTCGAAGTGGCGGCGGAGTGGGACGCCGGTGGGCAGCTCGAAGACGCAGATGGCGCGGGAGAAGCGCACCGGCCCGTCGGCGTCGTAGAGGTGGTGGGCGTCCAGGTAGGTGGCCGCCTCGGGGCAGTCGATGCCGCGGGCCAGCTCGTAGGTGACGGAGCCCATGCCCCAGCCGGCGTCCATGTACTTGGTCTGCATGGCGGCCGGCGTGTGGCCCCCGTAGAAGGCGACGGCCTCCTGCACGCTCACCTCGTAGGCCAGGCGCTCCCCGTTGAAGCGCAGGTCGAAGAGCTGGAGGCCGGCGGAGGAGCGCAGGCGGAAGGCCAGGCTCCAGCCCGCATACTCCAGCCGGTTGCCCCGCAGCCGGTACCGCCGGCCCTGGGGCTCGCACACCTTGGCCCCGTGCACCTCGGTCGGGGTGCCGGTGGTGAAGTGCCCGCGGGGCTCGTAGCTGGAGAAGAGCTGCCGGGACGGGGGCTCGTCTAGGCGGACCACCGCCAGCGTCCCCCGTTCGTAGCGCTCGGCCAGCTCCTGCGGGCTGGAGAAGTACTGCCCGTTGTACCAGAGCTGCTGCACTGCCCAGCGCCGCGGGTCGGGGTCCCGGTGGTCCACCAGCACCTCCAGCCCCACCGGGTGCAGGAAGAAGCCCTCCACGAAGCGCTGCAGCACCAGCCAGCTGCGGCGCTCGCCGGGCGCCAGGCCCCGCGGCGCGATGTCCGAGAAGGTCAGGCAATGCCGGGAGCAGTTGTGGTACCAGAAGCCGGTGGAGTCGCGCAGCAGCCGGTAGAGCGGCTCCATCGCCTCCGCCAGCATGCGGTGCAGGAGCTCGTACTCCAGCTGCGTCATGGGCCGGGCGGCGAAGGGGACGGCGCGGCCCCCCTTGAAGCGCAGCGGCCGGTAGGAGCTGGGCCGGGGCAGGGGCCCCACGGCGAATTCGGTGACGTTGGGCTGCACCTGGCCCCCGAAGAAGACGACAGCCCGAGCCTGGCGCTGGGGCCGGGGGCCGCCCCGGTCCAGGTAGCGCAGGGCCTGCCGCTTCTTGGGGGGCAGCAGCTCCACCAGGAAGAGGGTGTTCTTGGCCAGGGGCCCCCCGCGGCTCGGGGACAGCCCCAGCTCCGGGCGGCTCATCAGGAAGGTCCGCACGGCCCGCAGCTCCGCCGGAGACAGGTCGGCGAAGATGGAGGCCTTGTCGGGAGGCGGCGCGGTGGGGCCGGGGCTGGGGCTGGGGCTGGGGCTGGGGCTGGGGCTGGAGCCGCCTGCGATGCCCAGCACGGCCAGCGCCCAGCCGAGCCGGAGCAGCCACATCCTTGGGGAACCTGGGGGCAGAGGGAGCGGTCGGCCGCGGGGCCGTGTCCCTGCCTGCGGCTGGCCGTGACCGACGCTGTTCGTGGGGACGGGGAACAGCCGATCCCCCCTCTCTGCCGCAGCCTTCGGTGCAGACCTGGCGCCCACCCTGCGCTGCCTGGGCAGCCCCGGCCCTTCCCCACCGGCCGCCACCGACAGGGCTGGCACCCCGGCAAAACATGGCACGGGCACGGCGGGATGACAATGGCACATGCCATCCTGTCCTGCCCTGCAACACTGCACCGGTGAGGCAGGCAGTGAGCCGTGCCGTGCTGTGCCACGCTGGCTCTCCCGTCCCAGGGGGAGCATGAACCCTGTTGGGTGCTGAGTACCAGCCCCATGGGAGCACCCCACCCCCGGGAGGGAGCCGTCGGCGTGCTGGGGGTCCAGCCACGGGCACAGTCCCCCCAGCTGAGGGGTCCCTGCTGCCAGCCTGAGCCCGGGGGGCTCTGCCGGAGCCCAGCCCGGCAGGGGCCCGGTGAACCCCGCAGCGGTGGTTAATGGGAGAGGAGCAGGAGGGGACCGGACTGGCGGGGACGGGCTCTGCTCAGGGTGCCGTGGCCCCGTTCACCCAGCACCCCGGCCCAGCACCCACTGCTTCAGCAGGCTGTGGGGTGCTAGGGGCGGTGGGCGCGTAGCGGCACCCCGCAACGGCCGGCACCCGCCACGGGGGCTGCGCGGCCCCCTCTGACCCAGCCCTGCCGGGGGCTCGCGCCATGGGACAGGACCCACCCAAAGGCAGCAGCTTTGGCCTGGGGGGACGCTGGCTCGCGGGGCCGGGGGGCTTTTGGGGCAGGGAGGGGGCCTGTGCTGTGTGGGGATGGATGGTGTCTCTCACCTCCCGCCGGCGGGACGGCGGCACAGGGGCACAACCAAAACCCCGACGGTGCCCCAGCACCACGCGGGGGTCCTGCTGCGGGGCTGCTCCCCACGGAGCCCGGCCGGCCGCCCCCGGAGCCCCCCCTGTGTTGCCCTGGGGCTGCCCTGGCACCCCAAAGCACCCACACGCCGCGGCTGCCGGGCAGGGTGCGAGGGTGGCAGGGGGGGCACGGGGAGCTCTGCACCCACCCCAGGGAGGCTGCCGGACCCCGACCCGGAGCCGAGCACCCCACTGGGGTGGACGAGCCGGGACCCCCGGTGTCCCAGCTCCCCAAGGAGCAGCCCCCCCCTTTGCAGGCAGCAGGCAGCTGCTGCCGGCCCTCAGCCCCCCCAGACCCCCTTCCTCTGCCCGCCACTCACCTGCCCACGCTCTGGAAACCTGCCTGCGCGGCGGCTGCCCGCTCTCTGCCCCGGCCCCGCCGCCCCGGGGGCGCTGACCCCCCCCTCCCTCCGCCCCCCCCCCCGCACTGCCCGGGCCGGGGGCCAGCCCCTGCCCGAGCCTGCCCGGGGTCAAGGCTGCTGCCGGGGGGGCCGGTGCCCCCGGCTCCGGCACATCCCGGGGGGCTGCGCCCCCCCCCGGCACGGGTTTCCCACGCCCCCCCCCCCCCCCCCCCGGGGGATGCGACCCCCGCTCCGCCGCCCCGCACCTGCGCGCTCCCGCCGCCGCTCGCCGCCGCGCTCCCGCCCGACACGCCCACGCGGGGGGGGCCGGGGAGGGGCCCCACGGGGGACGGGGGACGGGGGACCCCGGAGCAACACCCCCCCCCCCACCCCCCCGCCCCGCATCCCCGAGCCGGGCACGGGGTGGGCGCGCAACCCACGCGCCGTGACAGCAGCCCCACGGGCTGTGCGCGGCGTGGGGGCTCCTTCGGGGCTCATCCCGCAGACACCCTACACCCCCCCCACTCCCCCCCCCCCCCCCCCCGCTGGCGATGGGCGTGAAGGGGGGGGGCGTGGGGGGGGGTGGGGAGGGGTGGGGCTGCCCCGCTCCGCCTCCCACCCCGCGCGTGGGGCTGCACGCCCGGCCCCCCGCGGGTTAATGAACACCCGGCGGTCACGCAGGCTCCGTCCCCGACCCCGTGGCCGCCCGGTCGTTTCCCCCCCCCCCCTCCCCGGCTCCGGGGGCTCCCCGCTCTTTATGGCCTCGCTGCGATCAAACTCCAGGGACGAGGTGAGATAACAGCCGGGACAAACCCACGCGAGACCACGGCCACGCAGCTCCCCCCCCCCAAAAAGCGCAGAAGCCCCAAGTGCCCCCCCCCCCCCCCCCCCCCCCCGTGCCTCCCCTCCGTGGATCATCACGTCTCTGTCCCGGGTGGGAAGTGGGCTCCCCGCTCCCGGTGCCCCGGTACAGATGGGGAACGGCCAAGGGAGCCGGCAACGGAGCTGGGATCGGGCTCTGCGGAGCTGTCCCCGGAGCGTGTGTGTGTCCCCCCCCCGGCTCCCCAGCTCCGGTGGGAGCGAGCCTGAGGCCGCGGCACAGCCGGGGCCGAGCCGTGCTCCGAGGAGCCCCCGTGGCCGCGATTCCCCTGGGGCCTGCAGCAGCCGCAGGGAACGCCGCCGCCGCCGCCGCCGTGGCCGCTTCCCGCCCCGCCTGCGCCCCACAAAATCCAACGTTTGGGCGCTCCAAGGGGTTTGCCGCTCTACGGCCACGACACCCAGGACGCAAGACGCCCTTTGCCGGCCTCTGTTTAGGCGTGCTCGAGGCACCGGCAGCTCGGGGCTCGCTGGAAGCTGCCTGGCGTGGGCAAAAACGTTCCCCCAGCACCCACTCCCGTGGGGCGATTGCGGCGCTGAGGCCCTGGCTCGGGCGGTTTTGTCATCTCCTACGGGTTTTAGAGCTGGCCGAAGCGGCGGGGACGCTGGCCGCCACCGATTGCCCGTCCCTTCCCTGCCATGTTCCCCACAGAAATTTCCACACACACCCCCCCCACGCCAGGCAAATCCGGGGATGCTCCGCGGGGCTGGATCCTGCCAGGACACCCTTTGCCGAGCGGCTGCACCGGCGGGCGCGGAGCCAGCGTGGGACACGCTCGGTGACTTCTCACACCTGCTGTCCCCGGGGCGGGGGGGGGCTCCAGGCCTTCATCACCCGGTGCTTTCCGCTTGGCACAATGAGGGAGACGAGGCGAGCGACGGCCTGCGCTCACGGGAGCGAAGCCCGCCCGCGTCCACGGGAGCTGCGGACCCCGGCCCTGCCGCCGAGCAGCATCTCCAGCTGAGCTCTTGCAGAGTGCTGGAGGAGGAGGGCGATGCTGGGAGCCCTCGGAGCCTCGGAGGGGCGGCGGGGGCTCGGCGGAGCTTGTGCCGGCACGGCTGTGTGTCAGACCTCGCCGCTGGGAAGCGAGGAGGGGGTCTGCGGGGTCAGCCAGGGCCGGGCTCGGAGGGGACCCCCCTCGCTGAGGGGTGCTGAGGGAAGCAGCTCCTCCTTCTTCTCCCCCCTCCACGCCGGGAACATAAACCTCGGCCGTGCCAGATGTGATTAAATACCGTCTCCCTCCCCGCACTACCCTGGGCTAGCAGGCGGCAGCCGCCGGAGCCCCGGGGTGCTCCCCGCGGGGCTGTTGGTGGCCACGTCTCTGCCGGGGTTCCTGCTGGCCCCTTGCAGGTCTGCTGTCGGAGGGATCCATCCTGGAGCAGACCCCGAGCTGGGAAGAGCCGCGGGGGATTTGGCCGGACGCCTGCAGCCCCCAGCCTGCGGAGAGGGGGTTGGGAGCGTCCGAGAACACCAGCGGTTTGGCACACAAGCTGCCGTGGGGCTTTACGCCGGCAGGCAAAGCCGGCGGCCGTGTCAGGATTACTGCCCTAAAGACCCGTGGCTCAGCGGGGAAAGCTGTCACGTCGCGATAATCTGTCACGGAGAAAGGCCGCTCAGCCGGCGCTGCTGGGACTGCCGGGCCGCCGGGCTCACCACGCAGCTGCCGCATGCTCCGGTGCCGCACCGTGCACCGCTTGTCCTGCCCTCCCTGAGTCCCGGTGCTTCTCCGGGGGCGATGGGCACCGTGGGCAGGAGAAGGGCCAGCTCCGAGCACGGCACAACCATGCGGCTCCGGGAACCCCTCAGGTTCGGGGCGGTTCACCCGCCCGCAGGGCTGCTCCCTCCCGGCGTGCCGGGACGGGGGGAGCGATGGAGCAGGAGTGGGTGCAGGGGTGCAGGGGTCACGGGCTGCCCCAACCGCTGCAGCACCCATGGGGTGCTGGTGGACGGGGACGCTGTCCCGGGAGGGGGCTCGCCCCAGCACGGGACTGCTCCGGGGGCTGGGAGCACCCAGCTCTCGGGACGTGGGACTCAACGGGACCCAGCACCCAGTTCTGCCCCCTCTGCCCCCCCCTCCCCGAGGAGTCCTGGTGCCGAGGGCTGCCGGGACGTGTCCCTCTCCCCCGCCCGGGACCCAGGGGTGTCCCGCTGCTCTCTCCCTGCCAGCTCTGCCCTTTCTCTCTGCTGGAGGGAGAGGAGGGATGGGGGGGGGGGGGGGGAACAGGAGCGACAGCCGGGCTGGGGTGTTTTGGTGCTGCCGGCGCTGTACCGTCAGGGCCCACCTCGCCCCCCCCCCGGGATGGGGTGCCTGGGGGTCCCAGGGGGGGGTCTCCCCAAAGCCTGGGGGGATTGGGGGGGGGCACAACGCCCTGGCAATGCCTCGGCTTGTCCCTCTGACACCCGTCCCCATGGCAATGCACCCCCTGCCCCTCCAGTACGCATGGCTACACCCCATCCCCATGGCAACGTATCCCTGACCCCCCCCCGGTCCCCATGGCAACGTGTCCCTGACCCCCCCATCCCCATGGATACACCCCATCCCCATGGCAACATGTCCCTGACCCCCCATCCCCATGGCTACACCCCATCCCCATGGCAACGTGTCCGTGACCCCCCCCATCCCCATGGCAACGCCTCTCCACACCGCCGCACCTCCCATCCCTCCCCGTCCCGCACTGTTCCCATGGCAACGCCTCCCTTAGCCCCGCCCTCCCACGCCCCCAAGGCAACGCCCCCCTCCAGCCTCCGTCACCATAGCAACATTCCCCCCACCCCCCACCCCCCGCACCCCGGAGGGGGCGGGGCGCACTGGGGCGCGCGCACGCGCGGGCGGCCCGGCAGGGGTCGCGAGGCCGCCGCTCTATGGTTGGCTAGAGCGGCTGCTGTCGCTATGGCAACGCGGCCTGGCCGGGAGGACTGCCCCGCGGCGCCGGGCTCTGCCTTACCGCCCGGCCCGGCCGCCGCTCTCCCCCCCCCGGGGCCCTTCTCCGGCCGGCCCCGCCGCGGGTGGTTGCTGTCCCGGGGCGCTCCCCTCGGGCTGGAGCCCGGCCGGTAGCGGCACCGCCAGCCCGGGCCCCTGCGGTGGGGACAGCAGGGCCCTGCCGTGCGGGCGAGGCCCAGCAGGGCCTGGGCTGGGCTGGGCTGGCGGGGCCGGCCTGCTCGCACCCCTGCCAGTGGGCGGGAGGGGTCCTGAGGGCCCGGCGGGTACGGCCTGGCAGCCTCGGGAGCGTCTGCAGGGTCCGGAGACCCCGCTGAGTGCGGAGAGAGAGGGGCAGGGGCGGCTTTACGTAGCGGTGAGGGGTGTGATGGCGGCCGGAGGGAGCAGCCGCGGGGGGAATTGCTGTCGGGGGAGCTGGGAGCCTCCTCGCCTTGGAAGGAGCCGTTTCGGATCTGCCCGTGCGTGCTCCCTGGTGCTTGTGCGAGACGAGTCCCGGAGGACGTGCGCCGTCCTCCGCGTTAGCGTGGTTATCCCATTATACGGGGGCGTTTTATGGAGCGTTTTGTGGGATCGCTGTAGCCGTGGCCTTGAGGAAGGTCAGGGGTGTCTCTCAAGAACAGGTAGCGCCAGTCCAGCGAAGGTCGTGGTTTGGGGGGAGTAAGAGCTCTTCTTCAAAAGCCAGAGCCCCAGAAGACAAAATGGACGTGGCGGGCAGGCCGGGTGCCATTGCAGGTGACACAGAAGGGCACAAGGACCTTCTAGAAGCAGAACGGTTTCACCAGGAGTGGATGCGGAGCGGCAGGCTGACTCGGTGCCTATGTGACAGTTCCCCAGTGGGAGTTTGAAGCGCATCTTGGCAGCGACAGAAGCTCTCCCCAAACCTGCTTGGCTGTTAAAAGCATCGTATTTGCCATTTTATTGGTAGTGCCGAGTCAAAGCTGTGGTTGTAGAGTGCTTTAGCAGCATTTTAAAATCAGAGATGCCAAGACCGTGATCCCTTGTGTGACCCTGATGTGCTCCCGGAGTACCGGAGCGTTTACCGTCACGGCTCCTGCAGAGCCGTACGCACCGGCTGCTGGGTTATAGACTCGGGCTGACGGAGGATTTGGAAAACTGTTGTCGTTTTAAAAGAAAAATTCCTCTGTTTCTATAAAAGGAAGCCACAGGAGGATGTCTGGAATCAAAGGAGCCTTTGAAACAAAACTTCTGAGCGGGTGTTTATGTTTCATAGCAGATTAAGTTATCAGCCACATGCAGAGTGTGGCGCAGGTGACAAATGGCCGTGGGAGAGCGGAGGCCGGTGCTTCCTCTTGCAACGGGGCCAGAGCTCGTGGCGGAGGAGAGGCGAGAGGAAAGCGAGTACTAAGGAAATGGCTGAGATGGCCGGATAAACCCGATAGTTAAGTGGAGCTGCTCAAGCCTGCGGAGGTTAGAGAGTCTGCTGCGGCGGGAGGGTCCTGCAGGTTTTATGCCACTCTGTCCGGAAACGGGCTGCGGGGGGTTTTGCATAGAGCAGAAAATTGTATTTTATGGCGCAGCTAGTTAACTGTTCGGCGCCTCCACGCACAAGTGGTATGAGCAGTCACGTGATGGGGTAGTCTGTGTCTTCAGCGTCTCCTGGATCAGCAGTGGGGCGGAAGGAACAGCATCTTGAGCCCCCCCGTTGTGCTCCTACGCTGTCCCTCAGGAGCTCGCCCTCACCTTTGGGGCGCAGCAGGCGTAGGCATCCTCTCCAGACACGTCCCAGAACGCTCACCTGCGGGAGCTTTTCCGTGCCGCGTCACAGCGTGTCCCACCAGGGAAGGGATGAGAGAACTCGTCGCTGTTGCACGTGCCAAACTGCGTTATTTCTGTTCCTGAAGAGCGTGGCGATGCCGTTATCGCGACAGTGAGGGTGAACCAGGCGAACTTCTCTCATTCCGTTTTTTAAGGTGCCAATCTCAAAAGCTTCACCTTCGTAGGGGATGTGTGGTCTGGTGGTGGCAAGAATTGGAGAGATCCTCCCTGCGCTGGAGCCTGAGATAGACCTGGCCTTTGGGATAGCCCAGTTCTCTGGAGGCGGCGGCAGCAGTTCCGCAGCCTCTGAAAGGCCGTCCCTTTTAATGGAGGAGGCTGGAGATACCTAAACGCTCTGCAAAAGCGGCTGCTCGCAATATTGCCAGAGGTGCATTGGACACATCTCTGGTTTTCGGTAAGGTGAGACTTACAGGTACTGGCTTCTGCATCGTTATTAGCCTGCAGTGAGGTTCTTGCCTCTGAACACATCGCTCTCCTTTTGACCCTGAGTTTTGAAGTGGGGTGCTGCTTGCTTCATCTGGTGGCCCCCGTTCCTGTGCTGGAGAGACAGTGAACAGGCCGTCGATCTTCCTCCACCCTCGCCAGCCACTTGTGACTTAGCAGAGCTCCTTCACCTTCCTGACGACTTCTTCCCCGAAGCTGAAGCCTCCCAGCCTGACGTTCCTCACGTGGAAGCTGTTCCAGCCGATCCCTTTTGGGACAAGGGGCCTAGAAGTGCATGCTCTGCTGAAGGATTGGGTGAGCACAGAGCGAAACGGCGGTGCAGGGACGTTCTCTCTTGTTCTCCCTCTGCCTCGGGTGACTCCTGACATCTGCGTTGGTTTTTGACCTCCTCTCATCTTTTATGCCTTTGGCCTGTCTCATGGGCACGTCCTGACTGCTGCTTTCCCACTAAGATGGGGCAGGGAGCAGTCGTACGTTTCCTCAGGGTTTTGCCAGCTGACTTAAGCGTGGCCCTGCGAAGGGGCTCTGACAACGTGATAAACCACAGAAGAAACGTGCTGTGTGGCTTCCTGTGAATACGCATGCCACCCTCTTCCCTCGTGGGAGATCTCCATGCAGAGAAAACGCTTGCGGATATCTCCGGAGACCGGCTTCGTGTCAGCCAGCTGCCCCCGGGGCCTCTCACCGGTGAGTCAGAGGTGGGTGCCACGGGCTGGTGAGCGCCGGCTGGCAGCGTGCCTGCCTGCGCCCAGCAGCGGGCAGGTCCCCTCCGAACGGCCACCTTCCAGAGCAGAGGGGTTTATTGGAAGTGGCATTTCAAAATAAACCTCCGCGAGACTTCGGTGGCCTTGAGCGGTCGTCCTGCGTTCCCCTTCGCTATCGCGGCGAGGACGGCCGTCGGAGCAGGCTGGAGGGGAAGAATGTGTTTTGACGATTTTAGTTACAAAGGGGCTGGATTGTGGTGCAACTTGTGAAAAGCAAACACAAGGACTGGACGTGTCTGGAAAGCTTCAAACATGTTTCCACAACTCTGCTGTGTTTCTTGTGAGACCTTTCGCTGTTGTATTTCTTAGCGGGGGACCTGTTTCTTGTGTATGAGAAAAAATTGTTTGCTGTCATCCCCCTCCAAAACTAAAGCAGCGTCTTGGAAACCTGGTACCCGCCAAGCAACAGAAACGGGGTTATTTGTCCTGTCTTAGCGAACGTCTCTTGTTCCTAAACCATCCCTTTAAACCGCTCCTCTTTAGACCCGAGAGGCTGCACTTCGCTCCTGCTCGGCATGAAACAGGGTTGATTGTCCTTTGCCTTCACCACCTTGCCGTGTACATCAGGTGCTTTTAAAGCACGGAGGCGTGAAGCTGAGCTTTACCGTCTCCTTTAACGCCGTCCTTTGGAGCTGATCCCTCCGCTCGCGGTGCAGCGCGGTTGCTGCGGTTCTCAGCTCTCCCCCTTCGGAGGAGGAGGGTTTGAATTGCTCCAGCTGGTGCCTTCACACCAGATGCAGTTTTTTTCCGCCTGTTCCATAACTGCAGTCAAAAACCTTGTAATCAAAAGAATAACAAAACACACAATGGCCCCGTAAACTCCCTCATCTCTTCCGCCAGCTGTTTCTTTCTTTTAAGAGAAAATCTTCCATTACTCAGGCCTTTTACGAGTTTATGCTTCTTTTTGGGGCCCGGATTCAGTGTTTCACCAAAGGGATGTTTCCTTTTAAGGCATAGAGGGCTGCTTCGGGAAGGGCAGCTACTAAATCACCCGAGCTGAGCAGCGCCCTTGCTGCTGGAGAAAACGGGACAAGCGGTTTTAAAAGCCCAACCTCCTTCTCCCTGCAAGCGCAGCTTTCCCCCTTCGGCTGCCCCAGGCTGTAGCGTGTCAGTTTGCATCCGCAGCTCCTCCGTCTTACAGCGCAGACCATTGTCCCCGCTGCAGGATCAGTCCCACTCAACACTTGAGTGCGAACACTGCTAAACCTGCCCCTTCTTTCTCTTTCCCCTTCGGGCGCCAAAAGGACTTGCAGAGCCTCCTGGTTGCATCTCGGTAGCTTCTGGAGAGAACCTGCGCGCTCCAGGCCGCCTCCGGCCCACCGCAGTCCCCGTCTGCAGCTTCCCCGGGGTGTCTTCACCTCGGTCCCATACGCTGGATTCGTGCTGCAGCTCCGACCCGCTGACAGAGTGTCCCGCGGGCCGCGCTGGCGAAACCTGGCGGCGTGCGAGCTTGCCCCAGGCTGTCTCAGTTCTGTCCTTTGTCACTGAGGGAGCCCTTCGCGTTACCTGTGATGACCAGATTGTTTTATTGGTGGAGCGTAGCCGGTTATCTCTGAGAGCAAAAGGGCGCTCTGCAGCTCCCGGGGGACGCTGCTGGGCGCCGCTCTTGCAGGGGCTGCCCACGCGCTGTCTTCAAGCTCAACAACAGAGCCTTCCCTTGGCTTTATCCCTGCTGTTTCAGTAAAGTAGCGCTTACAGCTGGGGAAACTCCATCAAGAATTTCAGAGGGAAATTTCTTTGTGTGCAAACGAGGTGGAGATTGAACCTCCATAACCCTCTGGCCGTTGTGAGTTTATCTGTGTCACCGAGGGTTTTTGTCACTGTCTCTCCTATGGCTTTTTAGGGCTTTCTCTGAGTGTGACTGAATAGTCAAGAGCTGCTTCTTTCCAGCTGTCCAAGCGTGGGTTTTTTTTCCTCCAGGCTTTGCAGCCTCCAGAGCGAGCCCTTCTGCTGCTGCTGTGCAGGCCCTTCCGTCTGACGAGGCGTCCTTGCGACACCAGCGCTCGGCCGATACATCCGGATCTGGCCCGCGAGGCGTCCTTTGCCAGCCCCGCGGAGGCTCCCGGCTCTGCCGAGCGGCGCGCGCCTACGCCGAGCGGGCGCAGTGGTGAGCCCGCAACATCTCCGGCGTGATCCTGAGCAGGGGGAGGTGACGCCTCCCTGTGAGCACGTGGATGTCACGCTCGGTGGCACCCCTCCGAGATGTGCCCTGTATTCCCTTATTGGTATTCATGTAATGAAATCTCATCTTCTGGGGAGAGCTAATTACACAAAGGTTAATTGAGGTCTCGCCGGTGTGGGAGGCAGGGAAGTGTGATCTTTGGCCAAAAATACCCAACAAAGAGTTTTGGAGCAACGGAGCAATTTTTCGTTCAGTTGCTCTATTTTTGTTGCTGAGTGTGACACCGTCCTCCTCTTTTTCTTCTCTGGACCCCACGTGAAGTGGGCGCAAGGCTCGTATCCCTTTGAGAGACGTGATTTTCTCTATCCCGAGAAGCAGGACTGGGTACCGCAGGCTTTGCCATCCCCGCTGTCTCCCGTACTGCTGTAGCCAGTCCCACTGAGCGTTGTCCCCTGCCGTGGTGATGATGGAGGTGCTGCCTCCCTGCTGCGTGCGCTGCGGTGGGAGCACAGGGAGGAGGAGCAGGCCTCGCAAGGGCTCTGGTCCAGAGGAGGCCACGAAGATGATCCGAGGGCTGGAGCACCTCCCCGATGAGGAAAGGCTGAGAGAGCTGGGGTTGTTCAGCCTGGAGAAGAGAAGGCTCCGGGGAGACCTTATTGCGGCCTGCCAGTACTTAAAGGGGGCCTGCAGGAAAGCTGGGGAGGGACTCTGTGTTCAGGGAGTGTAGCGATAGGACAAGGGGTAATGGCTTTAAACTGAAAGAGGGGAGATTTAGATCAGATATCAGGAAGAAGTTCTTCGCTGTGAGGGTGGTGAGGCACTGGCACAGGTTGCCCAGAGAAGCTGTGGATGCCCCCTCCCTGGAAGTGTTCAAGGCCAGGCTGGATGGGGCTTGGAGCACCCTGGTCTGGTGGAAGGTGTCCCTGCTCATGGCAGGGGGGTTGGAACTAGATGGTCTTTAAGGTCCCTTCCAGCCCAAACCATTCTGTGATTCTGTGATTAACCCTGGCAATGCCACAATAATACGAACGGGGGGCAATCCGTCATGAAAAATTTTTGGGTGATCATGAAGACTTTTGTTGTTTGGGGTTTCCCCCCCCCCCGCCACAGATCAGGAGGCTTCTGTACTGGGACGTCCTAGTGGATACTGTTCCCAGGATGAGATGTGTTTATACAGAGAAATCAGTGTCGGTGCTTCCAGCATCCCTGGGCACCGGCTGCTTTGGTAACTGGGTTTTCTTGGGGAAAGCTGGAAGCTCGCTGTGGGAAGGCCTCCCCCGCCCCCAGCTGGCCCTGGGGGCAGCTCCCCTCCCTGCCCGGGTCTGGTGACAGAGGGCTGTGCGGTGTCCCCCCTAAACGGGAGGGGTACTGCCAGGGAAAGCTAACGATGGAAGGCAGGGACCATTTACCACCGGCACCGGCTGTGTTTGATTCCCTTCGGGATTATTTGACCGATGGGGATAGTTTTTGTGTAACGGTGGTTGCTTTCCGCTGCAGCTGCGGTAGGGACGGAGGTGCACGGCTCTGCCTCTTGCAGCTGCCTGGGGGAGATGCGGGATCCGCGAGGGCCCTGAGGACGCGAACCGGCGTGCAGACACGAGGGCCGTGCGCTGGAGAGGGTCTGCACCGTCGTCTGCTGTCTCGACATAAACACGAGCGTCTCCTTTCCGAGGCAGGCCTCTGCTGCCGTCACCCTGGTCCATCCTGCGCCGGACGCGAGCCTGCCTCGGCGTCTGACCGAGCAGAGCGGCTCCAGCTCCTCCCTGAGCTCGGCAGCCTTTACCTGCCCCGGCCCACCGACCTCCCAGAGATGGGTTTCTCCTCCCAGCCGGCGCCGCTGCAGGCACCAGCCTGATGACGGTCTGGTTTTTCAGCATATTAGAAAATCGGAGGAAATGTCCTTTCCAGACCTCAACCCCGTCACCTGGGAGAGCCTGCGGGTCCTTCCGGGTGATAAACGCTCTGCAAAATGGCTCTCCAGACACCTCGCTCCACAGGTACCGGGTTATGCCTTCGGGCAAGCCACCTCCAGCCTCTCCGCTTCCCTCAGTACTTGGTTCACAGTGAAGTAATCGCCGTAATTTTTAGCACTACGGAAGTGTAGACCCAGAAATCTGTGTCCTTAAGGGTATCAAGAAGAGGATGATGGACGCTCTTCACTGTCTTAAACTCCCCTGGCCCCTCCCGCTCTGGTCTCATTCCAGAAATAGAATTGGGAAAATGTCTCCCAGCCTCATGAATTCATGCCGAATGGCAAAGAAAGAAGAAAGCGAGTTTTGGACTTCTCATGATTTTTTGACTCATAAAGCACAAACGAGTGTTCGCGTCCGGGCGAGCCCCCCCTTCGCCGTCCCGTGCTCCCCGGCCCCTCTGCGTGTGACCGGCTCTTGGCCTGCTTACCGGCGGCCGAACCACGTGTACTCCTGGCACGTTGCGGGACGGCGGCGCAACTAGGGCATCCCAAAAAAAAGCCACCTGGGGCCACAGCGTGTGTCGCGCTCGGAGGTGGCGCAGAAACCGGCGAGAGGGGAAGCGTCTGTGTAATAACCGGCAGAAATCACCAGCGGCCCCCCCCCACACACACCCCCCCTGCGGCCCCAAGTGCCGGCCTGGAAATGTTCCTGCCGCGCCGCTGCGGTGCTGCACGCTGGCTTCTCCTGATCCGACTGCCCCAGTTCCTCCCGAAGCGTTCTCGCCCTGCCTAACAGCTCTGGAGCAGGGGGTCACAGGCAGATGGGGAGACATGAGGCTGCCGGCAAAACCGAGGGGGGTTTGCTCCTTCTCGATGAGATCATACAAGTGAGAACGTTTGCAATATGTCTCTTTATGCTTGGTGCTTCTGGGCTACTGGGTCTTAAATTCCTCGTACCCCGAGCGCACTGAAGCAGCCTGGCCTGCGTGCTAGAAACTGAGAAAAATAAAAATCCTCAATTCAGGCCTTCGGGACGCCCATGTGCGGGTCAGCGCGGGTCGTGCAGGTTGCGGCGGGAGGAACAGGGTTTCCGGGCCGTAACAGATCTCTCAGCCCTCGGGAAGCTCCCGTTCCCCCCGGGAGCGGAGCATGGGGTGGCTGGTGAGAAGTAGGGCAGCATACGGACCACAGAACCCCCCCGGGGAGGAGGGGAACCGGAGCGGTTCTGTACGTGGCGGTGGTGCGGCGTGCTGCCGCCCCACGCCAGCACGGCTGTTGTAACCGGCACCCCGACCATCGGTGGGGATCCGGACCCCCGCGGGGCCGCATGGTGCACATGGCTACAGGATGACGGTGGGGTACCCCACAGGGCATCTTCTCTGGGTGTCTCTGGAAGGGGCTGCCTGTCTCCCGGGTCTCTCTAAGCACCCGGCTGTGGGCGAGGAGGTTTCGGGGGGGTGTGTAGGGGGGCACTGGGGGTCAGTGCCCGGTGGGGTCCCCGCTCCACCCGGCACTGCCCACCCAGTGCCCTCCTCTGGCTGCCTGCGCCCGGTGGGGCCACACGCTCTGCGGGGCCGTGTCCCGGGGGGGTCCCTTTGTCCAGCGCTGGCTTGTGTTTCGGCGGCCTTGGCCCTCTGGCCTCGGGAGATGCTCCTCTGCGCCAGCAGCACAGGATGGGGGCTTGTCTGCGGTGACCCCCGACCGAGGGCCCCCCCCCCCGCCTGTCTGTCTGTCCGTGCTCTGGTCAGTGTGTCCGGCCCTGCCACATTGCTGTGCCAGCCCGGGCGTCCGGGGGGTCCCGGGGACCGTGGGGTGGGGGCTGTGCTCAGACCCCCTCCGGTGTGGCCGTGCCGAGGAGTCCCGCGGCAGAGGCAGCTGGTGCCAAATGTGGGCAGCGCCTGGCACCGGGCACTGCGTGACGCGGCTCTGCGGCAGCGTGGGCACGGTGCCCATGGTGAGGAGTGTGCCGAGGGGGATGCCGACCCACCCCCCCCAGGCCCCCCGCGACTCGCCGTGGCAGGAGGAGCCGGGTGAGAGGGGCGCTGGCCACCCTGGGAGGTGGGGGGGGGGGTGGACGGACCCAGCGGGGGCCGGCGAGGGTCCCTGTGCCACTGTGGAGGCAGTGGGGAGGGAGCTGCAGGGCACCAGCCCTGGGCGAGGGACCCTCGCCTCTCCCAGCGTCTGGCGAGGGTCTGCAGCCGCCGCGACGGGTGGCCGGTGCTCTGGGCACGGGCACCTTCAGTTCTCGGGGCTGCCTCCTCGGGCTGCGGTTGCTCCAGCTCTGGTGCAGGTCCCAGGTTGGTGCAGCCCAGGTCAGAGTGAGGAGCTGGCGCTGGGGGAGATGCTGAGCCTCCCTCCATGGCAGGGGTGTCCCCAGCCTTGCCCGAGAGCTGGCCCCATGGCTGGGCAGGCGCTGCCGTGACCGGTGCCCACCTGGCACCGACCCCTCGGCTCCAGACCGGGTACGGTGCGGGTGGACGGTGTGGAGGTGTGCGCCACGGGCACGGGCATGGCCATCATCAACGTCAGCATCGGCCAGCAGTCCTCGCTGTCCTACCTGGTCACCGCCGCGAGGTCCTGGTGGTGGCTGCAGCGTAGACCGGGCCGTGCTGGGGGGTGGCTGTGGGGCTGGTCCGTACGGACTGGGCTATACTGGACCATACTGGGGCTGGTCCGTATGACTGTGGGTGCTGCAGGGCTGCCAGAGGATGCCAGCGTACAAGGGAGCTGTGGGGTGGGCCTGGGGTACTGGTGGGGTCCCAGGGGAGCCCGGGCAGGGGTAGCCGGGTCTGTAGGTCGGTGCGAGCAGCGTTGTGGGTGACAAGGGTCTCGGGGTGTTTCTCTGGGGTCTCTCACCCTGCGACGCTGACAGCGGGTCTGGGGGCTGCGGCGCTCGCCCTCCCACCCCTGCCCTGCCTGCTTCTCCCGCAGCCGGCCCAGGAGGGGCTGGGGCTGGTGTGTGCGGCGCTGGGCGTCATCCTCTCCTTCGGCCCCGGCCGCTTTGACACCCTGTCGGCATTCCCCTTCTGGGCAGGGGTGCTGGGGAGCACCCCAGCTGCGCGCTCACGAGCTCCTCCAGTCCAGTGCTGCCCGCAGCCGGCTGCGTGGGGCTGCCCCAGCCCTGCCGGGGGATCCCCGGCACCGGGCGTTTCTCCCCCGCCAAGGCTGGGCAGCCGTGCCGTCTCCTGCGTGCTGGGTGCTACCCTCCAGTCCTCGTCCTCCCGCATCCCGGAGGAGATGGAGGCTCTTCTCCGTGCCCGCCCGTGTCTCCCCTGGCACTGCGGCCCCAGCCAGGCTGGCTTTGTCCCCAGGCTGGCTTTGTCCCCAGGCTGGCTTTCCTCCCACAGTTTGTCACCTCCGGAGCCTTCTGTGTCCTGAGTGCGAAGCACGGCTGCGGCTGCCGGGTGGGTGCGAGCGGCACCGAGGGCTTTCCCGGGGGACCGGTGACCCACAATGTGCAGCGCAGAGCCCGAGGCAAGTCCCTTCTTCAGAGGGTAAAGACCCTCGAGGGGTCTGCGGGGCAGGAGCTGCGGTTCGCCTCGCGTGGGGCTGGGTGCCGGCGGAGGGAAGGCAAGGAAGGGAGCCTGCCCGGTGCAGTGTCTCCTCACCGGGGCACACGTCCCTCGGGTCCTGCTGGTCCTGCTGGCCCTGCTCCTCAACCTGGCCAGCCGTGCCCCGTGTCCTGCACGTGGATTCCAGCCCCGGGGGTTGCGGTGCTGCCCCTGGTCCAGCCGCCCCTGCAGAGTGGCGGCTGTGCCGGGAGGAGATGCAGGCGCTGGAGGTGAGCGGGGCGGCCGGGGCCCAGCGCCTTTGCACCCCTGGACCCCCCTGCCCACCGCACCCTTCGCCTGTGCTCTCTGGGTTCCTGCTCTGCCCTGGGGACCGGTTCTCCCATGCCGGGGCAGGGTCGGGTGCCGGCGCTGGCTGTCCCCCCCTACTCCCTGCAGCCAGCTTTCCAGGGCATGCGGCTGACGCTGCTGGCAACGGCAGCCCTTGCTCTCTGCTCCTGGGTCACTGCCTGCACGATGCTCTGCTGCCGGGGATGGGTAACCGGGAGCGGGGCTGTGCCGGGGCGTTTGCCCCGCGGGGCTGGGGTGTCCTGAGCTGGAGGGGGCCGGGAGAGCCAAGGAGGTGGCTGGGCAGGGCTTCCCCGTATCACTGGTGTTGCTGGGGGTCCCTGGAGCCCCCCATGCTGGAGGCAACTCCCCCTTCACTCCCCAGTGCCCATCAAGCCAGAACACCTCCGCTCTGCGGTAGCAGTGCGGGGAGCAGCCGGCGGTGCCCCCGCGCGCTCGGGGCTCTGCACCCTGCGCTGGCTCCCGCCAGCCGCCGCACTGGGCTCTGCTCCGCTCCGCTTGCCGGATGCCAAGGAGGGCACGGAGCCGCTGCTGACCTGCCAGCCCGGGCCCCCTCCCCAGGCGAGGGGCCCCAGCCCCACTGCCGCCGGCTCCTGCGTGGCCGCGTGAGGGGACAGGAGCCACCCCACGGGGACCTGCATGTCCCCGTGCCACGGTCCCGACCTGGAGCTGCAACACCCTGGCCTCGGCCCCGCCAGCACCCTCCTGCTGGGGCTGGCAGGGTGGGGGTCCTGCCCGCCCGTCGCCTGCCCTGCCCAGAGCATCTCCCAGTGGCAAAGCCCAAATCCGCCCTTGCCGTGGCTGCCTGAGCCGGTGCCGTGGCTCGGACTGCGGGGCTGGCGGGCTGGAGTCCCCCTGGGGCCGGGGAGCCCCACAGATCTCTGTCAGGGGAGAGGGGTGGGGGGACCTTGGTGACACTGAGGGGGGGGCGAGCCGGTGACCGTCCCCTGCGGGAGACAGGCAGAGCAGGTCCTGCCGGGGCATCGCCCCTCGGGGACCCCGGCTACCGGCATGGGACGGGGGGGATTGCTCCCCAGGCCGGAGGTGAGACAAGCAGGGTGTCCCGTGGGAAGGGCCTTGCTGGGAAGAAAATGCTGGGAGAACTGGGGGGGTGGCAGTGGTTCTGCACCCCTCAGCTTCCAAAGCGCCCCGGGGGCAGGACTGCCAACCTGCCTCCCCTGCGGCCACGTTCCCAGCCTGCTGCCGGCACAGGGGTGGCCGGGCTTCGCTGTGCCGCTGTGCCACTGCGCCGCTGTGCCGCCGTGCCCGGCGTGAGCCCTCCTCGCCCCGCGCTCCTCCTCACCCGCTCCTTTATTTCGCATGTAAATGCCGGGCCTGCAGACGTGGCTCTTGACCGTCCCCCCCGGCCCGGAGCCAGCACCGCTCTAATCAAAGCTCACTGTTTCTGCCCCGGTACGTCAGCGGGTGCCCGTGCTCCCTGGCACAGCATGGCACGGCACAGCATGGTATGGCATGGCATGGCATGGCTGCCTCCCCGGCCACCCACGGCTGCTGGGTGGGCGCACCGGGGTGGGGATTTCTCACGTGTAATGACAGCAGCAGACGTTCGGCCCCTTGCAGGGGTGTTTCAGCCGGCTGCGAAATTTCTGTGCTCTTTTGCAGAAGAAAACAAAGGAAAAGGCCTTGTCTGGGTTTGCAGCCTCTCTGGCAGCGTCGCAGTGGTTCCCGGCCCATGGATGCGGGATGCGCCGGGGGCAGTGGTTCCCAGCCCATGGATGCGGGATGTGCCCGGGGCAGCGGTTCCCAGCCCAGGACATGTCCCTGTGCCCGCAGGTCTGGGGGCCGCAGTGTGCGGAGCACAGCTCTTGGCTCCCTGTGCCAGGAAAATCCTTCTCTCGGCACCTCCCGATCTCTTCGGCACCAGGGGTGTTCACAGCTTCCCCATCTGCTGGGCTCCTCTCTGGCTTCTCTCCGCCCTGGGGATTTTGCTGCGGTCCTGGTGCCAGAGGAGTGCTGCTGGCTCCGGGCGAAGGAGGGATGGGTTTGTAACGGGGGCAGAGGCTGAGCGCGGCCAGTGCTCCCTCTTGGGGACTGGGGCCAGCTGCCCGGCACACTCCCAGGGCACCGGCGCTGGTGGGGGTCCCAAGACCAGCACAGGGAAGGGCTCCTGCTGTCCCGGTGCCGCAGGCGAGCCAGCAGGTTCAATTATATTTCCACCAACCTTAGATTTATGATTCCAGGGATTAGTTTAATTTAGCACCTGGAACATCGTGACGGGGGATTGCGCGGGGTGAGTGATTGCGAGGACAGTGCAAGCGCAGTTTTCGGCGCTGTTTCATCAGCGGTCCTGGCACGCCGTTACCTCGGCTGCATGCCGGCCGCCCAACGCGCAGGCACCCAACAGGAGGGAGCACGCCCCGCTCCGTCCTGGTCAAACCTGCCGCGCCGACCCAGGGGTTTGCAGGGTTTCTCAGCAGTTTTCCTCCCAGCGTTGTTTCCGTTTGTCCGTGTTTCCACCTGCGCAGCAGCAAGACCTCCGGGAAGCTTTGTTCCTTCCCTGCCTGCGGCAGGAGAGAAGCCTTCGGGTTTGTTCTGCCCGTGCGAGCTATCGCCGTGGTTTGCCCTGCACGGCCCCGCTGTTGGCTGGCCGGAGCTCGGTGAGTGCCGGGGGAAAGCCGGGCTCTGCCGTGTGTCCCCTGCAGCCGGCAGGTCCGTCACCCTGCGGGACACGTGGCAGAGGCGTGGGCCCCCCCTCCCCGCACCGTGGGTGCCGGGGGTCTGCCGCAGCACCCACCTTCCCCCGGGGCTCCCACCTCCTGAGCCCCTTCACTCCTTTCCCCCACCCGCTCCTGCTCTGGAGAGGCAAAACTCCGCATAAAGGACTCTTGAGACACACGGTTCTCACAAATTCTGCCTGAAGTCTGGAGCCCCGTGCCCCTGCTCCAGCCCTCGCCCTCGGCTGCACCCCGCTGTCCCCGCTGTCCCCGCCGTCCCTGCCATCCCCGCCATCCCCCGCGGCTGCCGGGGTGTTTGCATGTTTCTGCTCCCCGCTCCTTTGTGCAAGCGTTGCGGGTTTTTTTGCCTTCTGCGCAGCTCTCCTCGCTTCCCCAGGGCCGCTGGGCTCATTAATTTCCCTCTCGTTAGGGCTCCAAGTACCTCCCAGGCAACATTTTTAGATGTTTGACCCATATGCAGAAGATGATTTACTTTCCTGTTCGATGCCAGCCCGAACGGCAGCGTCCCTCCTCGGGGACCTGTTCCCTTGGCTCCGGGGAAGGGCACGTCCCTTTCTGCCCTGCCCGGTCCCAGCTCTGCACCCCGGGTCCTGGGCTGCTGCGGGTCCTGGGGCTGCCGGAGCCCGGTCGCCCGGGAAGGGGACAGGGGACGCCGGGTGCCGGCAGCCCGCCTGATGCCTCTGCCCGAGCCGAGGCGCTGGGCGATGCGGTGGGTGCTGTGCCCCCCTCGCTGCCTGCTCCTGCCCGTTGCAGACTTGCTGGTAAAAATGGAAAGGGAAGCGGCGAACAACCCTCAGCCGTGCAGGGGTGCGGGGGGAACGTGCTCGGCCCTTCCCGGGGCTCTGTCCGGGTAAACCTGCCCCGTGGCCTGGCCCGGGGGGGCTGTAGGGGACGGGTCTCTGCTGAGCCTGCCCGCAGCTCTGGGACAGTCTCAGCTGGGCCTTGGTCCCTCTCCTGGGTCTCGGTTCACCCTCGAGGCACAGTCCCTGGGAGTGGGGTAGGGTGCTGCCAACCCAAGGCTTGCCCCATCCCAGCCAGAGCGGGACCGTCCTTGGGCGCAGCGGCAGCGGGGCCGTGCCCGGGGGTTGCCCCTCGGCAAGGGGTGAGCGGTGAAGAGGGGGGGCTGTGCCCGGCGCAGGGGGACGGTCACTGCAGAGGGGCCTTGTGCTAGGGCAGGGGGTCTGCAGGGCTGGGCAGGGTCCTGCTCAGCGCCAGGGCAGGGAGGGGGGTCAGGGCATTGGGGTACCGGGACTGTGCTGTGGCGTGGCACCGCTGGGCACCGGAGCTGGCAGGGGCTGGTGGAGTGGGACCCCTGATCTGCAGGAGGTCCCCCCTAGTTGTGGGACAAACGTCGCTGCCAGGGCTGGGGGTGCGGGGGGTTGCCAGGGAGGGTGAGGGCAGCAGGCTGGGGCTGAGCGGCACCCCGGGGTGCCCCTTCCCCAGCTGAGCGACACCCCGGGGTGCCCCTTCCCCAGCACCCACCGGGACTGCGGCTCCCAGCCAGCCGCAGGTGGGGATGCACCCCCAGCACCCCGGCGCTGCCGTCACCCCAGCACCGGCCTGCCCTGCAGCCCTAGCACCCCGGTAACAACACCCCCCCACCACCACCCCTTCTTGGGACCCCGGCACCCCACAGCACCGGCATCCCACAGCGCTGGCACCCCGTGAGCATCCCCAGCACCCCGACCCCTCATGCACCCCCTCCCCTGGTACCCGGCATCCCCCAGCATCCCCAGTACCCCCCGGTGCCCCCGGTACCCCCCCCCCCGCCGCTTCCCCGGCCCCCAGGACCGCTCCCCCCCCGCTGCCGGTGCCCGGCGGGGCCGCTCCCCCCCCCCGGCCCGGCGCCTCCTCCCCGCCTCGGGCGGCGGCAACGGCGGAAGATGGCTGCGGGCACCGCGCCGCAGGTAGGGCCGGCCCGGGCCGGGGGGACGCGGGGCCGGGGGGGGGGGAGTCGGGGCCGGGGAAGGGGGGGGGGGAGCTGCCGGGGAGCGGGGCCGGGGGCAGCGGTAGCCCCGACCCTTTGTCTGGGCCCCGCTCGGCGGGGACGCGGCTCCCCGCGCCTTCCCTTTGTCCGTCGCCGGTTCCGGGGGGGCTGCCCTGGCGGGGTCCCGGTCCCACCGCCTCCCCCCCCCCCCCCCCCCCCCGGTAACCCCCCCTGTGCCCCGGTGGCCGGGGCGGGCGGGCTGAGCCGGGCTGGCGCAGGCTGTTTTCCAGGAGCCGGTGACCTTCGAGGACGTGGCCGTCTACTTCTCGGCGGAGGAGTGGAGGGGGCTGGCGGGGTGGCAGAAGGGGCTCTACAAGGAGATGATGATGGAGAACTACCAGCTGATCGCATCCCTGGGTAAGAGTCCCCCCATCCCGTCCCATCCCCATCCCATCCCACCCCATCCCACCCCATCCCATCCCATCCCATCCTCATCCCACCTCATCCCATCCCCATCCCATCCCCACTCCATCCCCATCCCACCCCATCCCACCCCATCCCATCCCATCCCATCCCATCCCATCTCATCCGATCCCATCCCATCCCACCTCATCCATCCCCATCCCCATCCCCATCCCCCCCATCCCATCCCACCCCACCCCACTCCACCCCATCCCAGGGACCCATCCCGGGGCTGGGGGGATGTCGTGTGCCCCACGTCCAGCCACCCCCTCACCCCCCCCCCTCCTTCTGGGCCCATTTGGGGGGCTGCTGTTGAACAGCCCCTCCTGGAGCCGGGACTGCGGGAAGAAGCCAGAGGCCGGCGGGGACGGAGCAGGGGTGGTGGCGGCGGCTGGGGGGACGAGGTGTGGCAGGGACGTGGCAGAGGGGTGTCTGAGGGGAGCGAGGAGGGGGGCTGGCTCCTGCAGGGGCTGCCCCACCGCTCTCCCCTGCCCCGGGCAGCTCCCCCGGTGCCAAGCACGAGGCACCCCGGGGTCTCCCCAAAGCGTCCGAGCAGGACGGTGCCGGGGGAGAGGCTGGTGCAAGCAGTGCGGCCGCCCGTGGGGGCTGCGGGGGTGTCTGGCTGCTGCGTCGGGGGCCGCGGGGTGAAGGGGATCCCCCCACTCCCACCGGGGACGTCGGAGCGGTACGGCTGTGGTGGCAGCTGCCCTTCTCTCCCCGGAGCAGGCTCGGCCGGTCCCAAGCCAGAGGTTGTCCTGAAGCTGGAGCGAGGGGAAGAGCCGCACGTGGGGGTCCTCCCGCAAGCCCCCGGCACAGGTGAGTGGCACGCCGGCCCCTGATGCCCACCCTGACCCTGCCCCGGTCGGGGCTGGTGGCGGTCAGCCGACGTCTCTGCCGCGTTCGCCACGCGGCGGGGCCAAGCTGCCCCTTCCCATCTCCTGGGCCGGTCTCTCCCAGCCCAGGATGGTGTGGTTGGGGCAGCAGCGGGGGCCGGCTGCTCCACGAGCCAACCTGGGAGCCGAGCCGAGACCTTGCCGGCGAGGAGCCGGGGTGCCGAGCGGCAGGCGCGGGCCAGGATCTGGCTAGAGGCGGTGGTCAGGGACAGGCGCACCCCGTGATCATCCGGCGAGGCCGTAGTGCCAAGGCAGGTCCACGGCCAGGGCAGGAGGACGGCGAGCCGGCGGGCCTGGGTCGAGGCATGTGAAGCCGGAGCAGGCGCGGGGGAGCAGGGATGCAGCCGCGGCACCTCGGGTCCGAGCAGTTCCCGAGGGAGAGGAGGGGCAGGTCCTGCCTGCCAGGTCTCCGCACAGCAGCGCTTATCGGCGCAGGAGCTGACCTTGTCCTTGGCCAGCGAGGGGGATGTGTGCCGGGCCTGAGGCTGCCGCCCCGGCGGCTCCGGCGTGGGAGGGAGGTCACCCCACGGCGCTGGGGGTCTGGCGCAGAGCCGTGCCCGGCTGGGCAGAGGTGTGAGCGGCTCCCCGGCCGTGCCCGAGAGGGGACGAGGGGCAAGCCCCGCAGCTCGTGGGGGAAGCGGTCTGTTCTGGGAGCCACCCTCGGCTGCCCCAAGCCCTGGCTGCTTTCCTGACCCTCCGCCTCTCCGTCCGGCACTGCGGGCCCGACTCTGCCTGCGAGCCCCCGGCTCACCTCCTCGGCCCCTTCCCCACCTTTCCATGCACATCTCGGCATGGGAGGCCAAGCCCTGCCTGGAGGAGCGCTGCCGGGGTGCCGTGCCGGGCCCCACTGCTGGCAGAGCCGGCTGCCTGCGGGAGGGCTGCCGCCCTCAGCCCTCGTGGCACGGGGGTCCGGCAGGGCAGGGGGCCAGTGCCGCGGCTCTCCTCGCTGTGCCGGAGGGGCTGGGGGCTCCTGCCTGCAGCACAGGGAGCTGCCTCGGCCTTTCTCCAGCTGCCTGCGTGCCTCAGTTTCCCCATTTGCGAATGGGGCCCAGTGTTATTCACCCCCTCCCGGGGGGCTGAGAGCAGAAGGGCCCTTGCAGGGGTCTTTGCAGGGGGCCCGGAGCTGGGGGTCGAGGAGGGGCTCTCGGGAGAGGGGGTGAGTGCAGCGGGGCACTGCGCCTGCCCCAGAGCCCGACCAGGGACGTCTCTTGCAGTGGACTCCCCCAGGCGCCGGCTCTCCGGCTGCCACACCACCACCGCCGCCGCCGCCGCCGCCGCCGCCGCCGCCGCCGCCTCCAAGAGGAAGGAGCTCTCCCTGGCCGACCGGGTGAAGCTGCTGCAGGCGCTGGAGTCGCCCTCCGCCTCCCTCTCCAGTGTGGCCAAGCTCTTCGGCATCTCCAAGAGCCAGGCGGGCAGGATCGGCCGGCGCCGGGAGCAGATCCTGGCCGACTGGCGCACCAACGCCAACCCGCTGCGCAAGCGCAAGCGGGAGGGCAAAGGCGGGGAGGTGGAGGACGCGCTCTTCGCCTGGTTCCAGCAGGCGCTGGCCCGCGGCGAGCGCCTCTCGGGGCCCATCCTGAAGGCCAAGGCGCAGGAGCTGGCCCTGAGCTCGGGCCGGGACTTCGAGGCCACCGACGGCTGGCTGTGCCGGTGGAAGACCCGCCACAACATCGTCTTCAAGCGGCACCAGGGCGAGAAGGCAGACGCAGACGTCGGCAGCGCCCAGAACTGGGTGAGCGAGGTGCTGCCCACCCTCCTGGCCGGCTACCGCGCCCAGGACATCTTCAGCGCGGAGGAGACGGGGCTGCTGTACCGCGGCTACCCGGAGCGGGCGCAGGCCCCCGGGGACCTGCGGCGGCTGGGCGGCAAGAGGGTCAGGGACCGCGTCTCCGTCCTCTGCTGCACCAACCACACCGGCACGGAGAAGCG
The DNA here is from genome assembly GCA_037962945.1 of Sarcoramphus papa. NCBI lineage: Eukaryota > Metazoa > Chordata > Aves > Accipitriformes > Cathartidae > Sarcoramphus > Sarcoramphus papa. The sequence continues at coordinate 31,935 of JBBMRM010000098.1, read as the reverse complement.
GCGCTTGCTGGTGGTGGGCAGGAGCCGGCGGCCACGCTGCCTGCCCAAGGACCCGCGCGCGCTGCCGGTCACCTACGCCAGCTCGGCCAACGCGTGGGTGACGGCGCGTATCTTCCAGGAGTGGATCCTGCGGTGGGACCAGGAGCTTCGCCGCCACCGCCGCAGGGTCGTGCTCTTCGTGGGCCGCAGCAGCGCCCACCCCCCCGAGCTGAGGGCCGAGCTCCGCAACATCAGGCTGGCTTTCTTCCCCCCCGACACCTCCGGCGTCACCCAGCCCATGGACGTGGGTGTCATCCCCAACCTGAAGGGCCACTACCGGGCGCTGGTGCTGGCCCGGGCGGCGCAGGACCCGGCGCTGGCCCGGGCGGGGCGGGTGGCCGAGATCGCCGGCCGGGTGACGCTGCTGGATGCCATCTACCTCCTGCACAAGGCCTGGAGATTGGTGCAGCCGGCCACGGTGCGGAACTGCTTCCGGAAAGCCGGCTTCCACCTGGTGCCGCTGGAGCGGCGTGAGGCCGACCTGCCGCCGCTGGCGGACGTGCCGCGGCCGCCCTTCATCAGCGAGCTGGACTTCCTGGCCTTCGTCGGCATGGACGCGGCGGAGCCGGCCGTGGGCGAGGCGGCGGGCGAGGATTGCTGGCTGGCGCAGCGGGGCCGGTGGGACGCAGGGGCTGTGGGCGGGGAGGAGGAGGAGGAGGAAGAGGAGGAGGGTGAGCCGGAGGCCGGGAGCCCCATCACAGCCGCTGAGGCGCTGGCCGGGCTGTCTGCAGCCATGAAGTGGTGCCAGCTCCGCGGGCTGGTCTACCACTGGGAGCGGCTGCTGGAGACGGAGAACACCGTGCGGATGGCTGTCGTGGCTGAGGCCGCCCAGGGCGCGCGCCCGGCACGTGCCGGCTATGTGCCCGGCACGGTGCCGTAGGCGGGAGGTCGGCGCATGCCGGGGCCTTGGTGGCCTTGCGTAGAGTAGGAGGGGATGGAGGGTGTGGGACGGATCCGGCGGCACCTCCCTGGGAGCAGCACCTCGCCACGTCCCCCTCGCCCTGCCCGGGGCCGGGGGGGTCCTTGGGGGCCGGGCGGTGCTCGTGTGCTGGAGGTGAGGCTGTGGGGCCGGCGGTGAGCGACCGCGGCAGAGGGGAGGGCAGCGGGGAGGCAGGGGGGCTGCAGGGAGCAGGGATGCTCGGGGCGGGGGGCTCCGCACCGTGCCCCCTCCTGGGCCCACCCCGGGCATTGCCCTGGCACATCCCCTTGCGAAGGATGCTCTCCCGGGCTGTCGTTCCAGGGAAGCCATCGTTCCCGGACCAGCCCTGTCCGTCCCGAGGGAGTCACCGCTCTCTGGACTGGGTTTGCGGCTGAACTGGGCTTGCTCACCCGGAGACAGCCGTTGGAAAAGCTTGGGCGAGGCTGTCGGAGGAGATCCGTGGGGCAAAGCAGGGCTCGTCTCGCTGCCCCGCGGTCCCAGCAGGGAGGAGGCCAGCGGCCACGCCAGGTCCCACGCAGCCGAGCTGGCCCCGGGCACCTCCGGGCTCTGGGGCTGGGGTGGGACGCGGTGGCTCCGTGGGTGCCTGTGCCAGCGTGGCAGCCCCCGGTCCCCGGGGCTCTGAGCCCCTCTCCCGGCAGGGCTGCTGCGGCTCCGGGGGCAAGGACTGCAGCCCCGGGGAGGGGACAGTCCCTGTCCTGTGCCAGCCCCCCCCTCCCCACGCCAGGGGACGGGAGACGGTGCTGCTCCGGGGTCTGCCTTAAACACCCCGGCCCAGCCCTGCCGTATCATCCCGGTTCCCCCCCCCCAGGGTGCCGTGTCTCCCGCCGGCGTGTTTGGCAGCTGCCCGTGCTGCGGCTGCCTGTCCCCACGTGTTGGCAGGGTGCCCAGGGCAGGCAGGGCTGCAGGCAGTGGCCGTGCTGCTGGCAAAATCCGTGCCGTGCCGTGCAGCCAGGGCATCCGCGGGGCCCTGGGAGCTTTTGGGCTTTCCCATAACGCAGGGTCTGTTGTGTTCGTCCTGGTGATGCGGGATTTGCTGTGTTTACCCTGCCTCTGTCCCGACCTCCCCCCGGCAGTAAAGGAGGTGCCCGTCGGATGCCCTGTGGTCCCGTGCCGTTCCGGGCTGGCAGCCTGACCCCGCGGGACTGGGATGTGCCCTCGGGCCCCACCGGCGCGGGGCCATGCAGGGACACGGACACGCCGCCCAGGGACAGCACAGCCCTGTCCCCGGCTGCAGCGGCTGCTGCAGGTCCCGTAACACCCTGAGTTTCCGCGGGGATGTGGGTGCACCCATGGCTGTGGGTGCAGGGGGTGCCTGGCTCCAGCCCTCTCCCAGCTGCCCGCGGCGCTGGGGCCCCGTGCGTGTCTGGGGGCCGCCGGCGCTGGAGGCTGCCGATGGGCCTCTCCGGCTCGGGGCTGCTCTTGCTCGCTCGAGCTGCTGAGAGGAGTGGGAGATGGCAGTAGGGCTCACCCAGCCAAACGCGGGCGCCTGCGCCGAAGCTCTCTGGGGCTCCGACGGGCTCCGGTGAGAAGGACAAGGTGAGAGAAAGCACCCACAACTGGGAGGGACTGGAGGAGCAGGAGATGCTTCCCGGCTGGAGCGGGAGGAGAGCTGTGTGCCACGGACCCCCAGGAACAGGCAGAGCTGTGTGCCACGGACCCCCAGGAACACGGGGAGAGCTCTGCCAGGTCCCTCCAGCCCGGATGAGGGAGGCCAGGGCTGCCTGGACGTGGGCTGGGGATTCCTGAACCCAGGCACAGGCCGCAGCCCCGCGCTGCCCGTGCCCGGCACACAAAGCCCTCCTGACCCAGCAGCACCGGCTCCCCAGCCGACGTGTGGGGCTGCCCCACGCTGCAGGGAACGGGCTGTGGCACCCCGGCACAGGGTAGGTCAAGGATTTGGGGGTTCCCCGTCCTGTCCTTGCCCAGCACCTCCCGGCTCCTTAGCAGGGCTTTCCCCACCGGAGGACCGTCCTTTTCCCACTCCTCAGCTGTTGGCCCCCGCAAGCAGGATTGTGCCCTTGCCTTGGGGTGCCACAGGCCAGTGGTTCTCCCGGGACGTGCCAGGGGATGGTCATTCCCTCCCGGGATGTGCCGGTGGACGTTCATTCCCGGCACAACCTGCCTGGCAGAGATCCTGGCTGCTGACGGTGCGGCTGGGCAGGATTTTCCCCTGAGAGCGCTGGGGGGGGGGTCCCTGCCCGGGGGCAAGCGCAGCCACCGAGGGGGGCAGAGGAGCAGGGCCCAAACCTCGCTCTGCCCGGAGAAGTTCCCACCTGCATTTCCCCCAGATTCGGGGTGTGCCCCCCTTGGAGCCCTGGCACATGAAGTCACCCCCCGGCTCCTCTCCCCAGGGGATCCCCGGGCCAGGACTGACAGCGAAGCACCCACAGGGCCGGAGCCCGGTCTGGCACCAGCGGCACGAGGCCCCACGGGACCCAGCGTGGTTCGGTGCACGGGGCCCACGTGGTTCGGTGCATGGGAGCTGGGGACCCCGGGGTGGAAGGAGGCAAGGGCTTCGGCTGGAGAGCAGCCTCAAGGGCCACGCCACCACGGCGCAGCGGCCGTCACACGCCAGGAGCGACGGCAGAGCCTCCCCTGCCGCGGGGACCCCCTGCAACCCCAGCGCCTGCGGGCAGCTCCCCGCTTCTCGCGGGGGACGGCATGGGGGACACCTTCATCTGCATCCAAGGCATGCCCGTCTCCCACCCGCGCCCACAGGCCTGGTGGGGCCCCGACAAAACGCAGGTGAGAGCGTTGTGAAGGGCAGGAGCGGACGGCCGGTCCTGGCAGAGCGGTGCCCGACGGACACTGACCCCTGCCCCGAGCGGTGGCATGGCCGGGGGGGGCTGGCTGGAACGCCCCTGGGCCCTGGTCGGTCCCCTCTGTCCCCCCAGGCAGCCAGGAGCTGGTGGCCAGCCCAGGGCTCACTGAGCGCACCCGGGGCCGGCTCCCCGCTCCTCCCGGTGCCCGGCACTGATGCTTCCCGAAATGGGGCAGATGCTCCCCGTGATTCCTGGTGCTCGGATGCTCCTCCCGTGGGGAGCCCGGTGCTTTCCATGACCAGGGCTGATGCTCCTGGTGCCCGGTGCTCCCGGTGCTCAGTGCTCCCAGTGCCCAGGGCTGATGCTCCCTGCGATTCCCAGTGCCCGGGGCTGCCAGTGCCCGAGGCTGATGGTCCCTGTACCCGAGGCTCCCTGTGACCGGGGCTGATGCTCCCGGTGCCCGGGGCTGCTGGTGCCCTGTGCTGATACCCCTGGGGCCCGGGGCTGATGCTCCCCGTGATTCCCGGTGCCCGGGGCTGCCGGGGCCCGGTGCCCATGCCTCCGAGGCCCGGGGCTGCTGGTGCCCAGTGCCGATGCTCCCGGTGCCCGGGGCTGATGCTCCCCGTGATTCCCGGTGCCCGGGGCCGCTGGTGCCCGGGGCCGATGCTCCCGGGGCCCGGGGCCGCCGGTGCCCGGTGCCGATGCTCCCGGTGCCCGGGGCTGCCGGGGCCCTGTGCCGATACCCCTGGGGCCCGGGGCTGATGCTCCCCGTGATTCCCGGTGCCCGGGACCGCCGGTGCCCGGGGCCGATGCTCCCGGTGCCCGGTGCCCATGCTCCTGGGGCTGCCGGTGGCCGTGCTCCCGGTGCTCCCCGCGCCCGGTGCCGGTGCCGCCGGGGCCCGGTGCCGGCCTCCCGCCCGCCGCGGTCCCGCCCCCGCCGTCCCCTTCCGGGCCCGCCCCGTCCGTGGCTCCGCTGGCGCCATCGCAGCGGCTCCGTGCCGGGGCCCTCCCGGGAGGCCCCTGCCGCCCCCCCCCCGCCGCCGGCCCCGGGCAGCGATGCAGCGGGTAAGGCCGAGCGGGGCCCCCCCCCCTCCCCGGGACCCGCCGGAGCGGGGCCGGGGCCGGGAAGCGGCGGGCCGGGTGGGCGGGAGGTCCCGGCCCCGGTCCCGGCCTCCAGCCCGGTTTCGGCGGCAGCGGTGCCAGCATGGAGACCCCCCCGCCCCGGGAGCCGCCAGCATCTCCCGCCCCATCCCCATCCCTCCAGTGCCCGGCGCGGCGGGTCGGGATGAGGGACTGTCCCCGTTCCCGGCGGGTGCTGAGCCAGGTGTGCAGACGTGGGGCAGGATGCGGCCCCGTTAAGGTCGTGCTTAGCGTGGAGGGTCCCGGGCATCGCCCGGGTGCGGGGGCCGCCAGGCCGTTGGGTCAAGCTGAGGAGCGTGGGGTCGGGCAATCCCCGGGAGCCCCACTCCTGCCGGGACAGGCCGGGGGTCACCGCAGCCCCTACTCTTGTTTTTCAGGGTGCGGTGACGTTCGAGGACGTGGCCGTCTATTTCTCCCCCGAGGAGTGGGTAGAGCTGGCGGCATGGCAGCGGGAGCTCTACCAGGAGGTGATGATGGACAACTATGACCTGGTTGCCAGCCTGGGTAAGGATGCGTCCCTGGGGAGCCTGGGCACGGAGCCGGCAGCGCTGCCGGGCTGGGAGCACGTCCCGAGGCTCAGCCGGGGGTCGGGAGGCTCAGCCGGGGGTCCGCAGCCCGAGCCCCTCGGGGCGCCCGCGCAGGGGCAGAGCCCGACCTGCCGTCTTTCCATGCCGAGCGGGGCTGCGGCGCGCCCGCTGCCCTCCCCGGGCTTGCCAGGTCCATCCCCGGTGTGTGAGGAATAACGGCTCCGGGTACCCTGGCCCCGCTGCTCCCCGCCCCAGTGCGCCCCGGTTCGCTGCCACGACTGGGGTTGGCACCGGCACTTCCTGAGAGCCCTGGACGCGGCAGCCCCCGTGGCCCCGCCGCACCCGCAGCCGGCATCCCCCAGGGCACGTCCCCATGGCCCCCGGTGACGGTGACGCTCCTCGGGCGGCTCGGGGGATGCTGAGGTTTCTCTCTCCTGCACAGGCCCCGAGCCCAAGCTCATCCACAAAATGGAGCCCGGGGAGGAGTCGCGCGGGGGGGTCCTCTGCGGCGGGGGGGACGGCGGAGCTCCTGACGCCTCCGGCACCTGTGAGTGACCGCGGGGACACCCCGCGTGGCCGGGGGCACCGGGCTGGGAAATTGGTGCCGATAAGTTAGAGACGGAAGCCCCGAGCGCGGCACGAGGCAGCTGGCCCCAGCCAGACCCCCGCCCCAGACGAGCTCCTGTCTGACATCCTCACGGGGTGGGCTTGGGTGTCCCACCTCGGCCCCCCAGGCCCGGTTGTCCCCTGGGCGTTGCAGGGGCGAGGGGAGGCTGCGGCAGGCGAGGGGCCAGTGCCGCGGGCACGGGGACTGCCGCGGGTCTGTGCTGGCGGTGCCACCGCGCCGGGACACCCCCCTGCCATGACTGCACCCCTGTTCCCGACAGCTGCCTGGGGCGGGACGGCCGGCGAGGACCTGTCTGAGGACAACGACTGGGGACGCTGGGCCCCGTGCGCGTCACCGGCCGGGGCGGCCGAGGAGTTGGGGTACCCCACGCTCTGCTCCGGCTGGTGCGACGCGGAGCCGGGGGCCTGGCCCGGGGACGTCCCGCGGGAGCTGCCGGGGTGGGAGCGGGGGGAGCAGCCGCTGGAGGTGCCGGTGGCGAGGGCCGGCGGGCTCCTCATCTGCGGCACCTGCGGGCAGAGCTTCGAGGACGAGGCCGGGCTGAGCGCGCACCAGGGCGAGCACCTGCGCCCGGCGCCCTCCTACCAGTGCGGCGCCTGCAGCAAGGCTTTCCGCCACCACCGCAACCTCCTGACGCACAAGAAGCACCGGGGCCAGTGCCGGCACGCCTGCACGGAGTGCAGCAGGACCTTCTGCTTGAAAGGAGACCTGCTGCGGCACCGGGCGAGCCACGGCGGCGAGGGCGGCTACGCCTGCCTGCTCGGCGGGGACAGCTCCCGCCACAAGCACGACCCGCGGGCGCACCACAAGGAGCGCGCCGGCGATGTGCGCCACCAGTGCCCCCAGTGCGGGAAGCGCTTTGAGGACGAGGCCGGCCTGAGCCGGCACCGGGCCACCCACTGCGAGGAGCGACCCTTCCTCTGCGAGCGCTGCGACCGCAGCTTCAGCTGGAAGGAAAGCCTGATCATCCACCAGCGCAGCCACGCGCAGGAGCGCTCCCACAAGTGCCCCGACTGCGGCCGCAGCTTCAGCCGCAGCGGGAACCTGCTGGTGCACCAGCGCGTGCACACGGGCGAGCGGCCCTTCGCCTGCCCCCAGTGCGACAAGTCCTTCTGCAACAAGGCCAACCTCATCACGCACAAGAAGCTCCACCGGCGCTACAAGACCTTCGCCTGCTCCCAGTGCCGCCTGGGCTTCAGCTCCAAGAGCAAGCTGCTGCGGCACCAGCGGGCGCACGGAGAGGGGGACGGGGGGACCCTCGGGGCGGGGGACGACGCGGCAGGCTGCCGGCAGTAGCCGCGGCCGCTCTGGAGCGCGGGAGGGGGCTTATCCCCGGGCGGAGGGGCCCGGAGGGCGGCAGCGGGGTGGGAGGGGGCCTCATCCTGCCCCCGTAGGACATGACTTTGCTGGCCCCCGCTGCCTCCTCCCCAGTGCACGTCCAGGACCTGCGAGCCCTGCGCTCCGCACCTCTTCGGACCTCGCTCCGTTTTTCCCTTCAGGCCTTGAAATATCCCTTAGGGGCGCTTCCCAGTTCTCCCAGTCCCACCAGCGCCCTGCCCCTGCGCGGCGGGTGTCTCCTTGTCGCCGTCTGTATTTAAAGCCAGAAGAGAGCGATGCGAGCGTGGCGTCTGGTCTCTTGCTGCGGAGCGGAAAGGTCTCCTCCTGCGCTGGGGGAGGCAGCCCAGGGGCCACAGCCTTTCCCCGCTTTTCGCCCTTGGGCTTCCCCTCGGAGGGGTGCTGGGGGTGGGCTGGGCGGCTCTGGGGGACAGGCAGCACCTGGGACCCCCACCCCGACCCACTCCCCTGGGCGTAGCGGCGCTGCCGGGCACCGGCTGGGTGAAGCCAGGGTGGGGGCGGTGGGGTGGCTGCGCCGGCCCCTGACCCCCCGGCCCCTTCCCCGGCTCACCCGGCTTGGGCCGTGCACCGGTGAAACCATGCCCGGCGCTGCGGGAGCTGTGAGCCCGGCCCAGGGCCATGGGTTGCCCAGAGCTGGGTGGGTGCAGAGCCCGGGGAGCTGGGACCCTGGGGGTGCGGAGCACAGCTATATTCCTGGCCGGTGGGACCCCCGATCTGCCGGAATGTGTCCCCCACCCCACAGGGCACCCAGGGCCGGTGGGCTGCCCCAGCTCTGCCCAGGGCTCGGGGCTGCGATCCCTCCCTGACAGGTCTCGGAGGGATGGGGTGGCTCCCGGGAGGTCCCCGTGGGGACACGTCTGTCCCCGTACAGATGTCCCCAGGCCCAGCCATCTCTGTTTGTGGGAGCTGTTCCTGCCCCGTAGCGCTGCCCGAAGCGGGGGGCGGCAGTTGGGCAGCCGGGGTGGGAGCGGGGAAGGTGCCATGGGGCTGCGAGCGGGACCCCCCCGGGCTCCTCTCCCCCGTCCACTCTCCTGCCGGGGTGCCTGAGCGGGGTCCCTGCGCTGCCGCAGGTCCCGGTGACGTTCGAGGACGTGGCCGCCTGTTTCTCCTCGGAGGAGCGGGCAGAGCTGGCGGGGTGGCAGGAGGAGCTGGATGGGGACGGAGGACCCAGGGGCCGGTGAGCGCGGCGGGGAGCTGGCGGGGGGCTGCCGTCTCCGGCAGCAGTCGCCGCACCGGGTTGCCCTCGAGGGCACGGGTATCTGCTCGCTTTGGGAAGGCGGCTGCGCCGGCGGTGTGTGGCCGGGGGGTGCGCGGCCCAAGCACTGGGGATCCCCTGCCGGGCTGGGAGGAGGTGGGGGGGGGGTCCGGCAGGGTGATGGATGCACGTGGAACGCCCAGCGTGGGGTGTCGTGAGTGTCCCCCATTCCTCGGGGCAGGATGCCGGGATCCCCCCCCCCCCGCCAGGCTGTGGGCACGCCGGGCTCCCGGCAGCACCAGGGCACCCTGCCTGGGCTGGGCCGCTGCTGAACCCCGGTGCCAGGGCTCCCGCCGGTGTCCCCCAGCCTGGGTGGGCTCACGCCGCAGCCGGGGCAGGAGAGCTCTTGCTCCATGTGTGGCCCACTCTCCAGAGTGAAAGATGCCGGTGCCACGGGAGCTGGCGCTTTCCCACGGAGGATTTTCCTCTCGGAGACGGTGCTGCCCGTTGCCCAGCCCCTCCGGGCTCGTTGCGTCGCCTGTGTGCTCGTGTCCCGGTGCTCGCTGGCAGGAGCTAGGGCACGGCGTGCTTTCTGCTGCTCAGCCGCACTGTCCCGTGGGAGGCTCACGCCACAGGGCCCCCCCGTTAGTGCCTGGCCCCCTTGCTGGCCGCGTTTTGGGGTGCAGACCCCTTTCTAGGAATGGGTGTGCGATGCCCCGCGCTTCCCCCGAGGCCCCTGGGCTGAAAGCAGATTTTAGTGGTTGCGGCTTGAGGCTCTCCAGCTCTGCGTGCTGCTCGCCGCTCCTCCTCCCCGGCTCAGGGAGCCCGGCCCCGGGGGTGGGAGCGGGTGGCCATCGCCACCTGGAAGCTGGCCACCCCGGGCTGCTACCGCTCTGTGGCCAGCCAGTTCGGCGTGGGCAAGTCAACGGTGGGTCCGGCGGTGATGGAGGTGTGGGATGCGGTCCTCGAGGTGGTTTACCCTGTGTCGTGGCCATGAAGAGCGTCCCTGAAACAAAACGGGTCGCCCCCCCTCCGCGCACAGGGGACGTTGATGTGAGGGATGGTCCCATCGTGCGCCCTCGGGAAGGAGCCAGCGAGTGCACGAACTGCGGTGGGCACTGCTCCCCGGGGCTGCCGGGCTGGGCGGGCACCGGCAGGGCTCACGAGCACCGGCGTGGGCAGCGCTGCCGGGTCCGGGATGTCGGAGTGCTGACGAGGTCGGGCATAACGTGCTGGGCCAAGCGGGGACGTTCCCCTGTCCCCGGGGAAGTGTAAGAGCCTGTGGGTGTGTTTTAAGTCACGGAGCACCACGCCGTCGGTGTTTTCTCATAGTTTAATGAATCCCTTTGGCAGGGGGTTGCTGTCCTCCTCCTCCTCCTCTTCCTCCGGCACAGGACTGGCTGCTCAGCCCGGCCTTACCTGCTCCTTGCCCTGGCATTGCCCAGGGAGCCCCGAATGTGTCCGTTCCCGAGGGCTGGATGGACTGGATGCAGTTGGACTAGATGATCGTTGTAGGTCCCTTCCAGCTGAAATTATTCTGTTCTATGCTATGTTCTCCTCTCCCTTTCCGTCTCCCTCTCCCTCTCCTCTCCCTCTCCCTCTCCTCTTCCTCTCCCTCTCCTCTTCCTCTCCTCTCCTCTTAACTATGGCCTCGAAGGCGAGGTGCATCGGGGAGGGGCTGCAGCAACCAGTGCTCGTACTGGGACAGCAACCAGCGCTGGTACTGGGGCAGCCCCCTGCCCAGAGAGGGGCAAGTGCTGGCCCTGCGAGCCCCTGCCCTTGCCCGCTCCCCCCGCTCCCGCTCCGGGAGCCTTCGTGTGGCGGCCGCACCACCCTGCCCGTACCCCGCGCTCCTGCACTGCTGCTCAGGGTCATGTCGCCCGGCCCTGCTCCCGTCCTCCTCCTCCTCGCTGACCCGCGCGGTCCGGGGCCGATGGCGGAGGCCGGGCAGGTAAAGCCGGGGCGGAAAAATAAACGAGTCCGTGCTGCGGTTTGCAACTGCCTGCCATTTTTGGTGCCGGCTCTTTGTCACTGGTAAAGTGGCCCCTCGGGGCCGCCGGCGCAGAGAGCCGGGATCGGCCGAGTCGAGCCGGGAACGGCTGAGTTGAGCCGGTCTGGCAGGGGCTTCTATCGAAGTCCTGCAGTGAATCAAAATCAGTCTGGAGGGGCTGTCCTGGGGGCGGGGGGGCCGTCCTGCCAGGGCCTCTGGTCCCACCACGGCACGCTGAACCTCCCTCCAGCTGGACGGTGCTTAGAAAACCTCAGTATTTTAGAAATACTAAATGGCGGTGGGCTGGAGCAGCGGCAGGGCTCCGGCGGCACGTCCGAAGGTGGTTGTCACCAATTTAGCCGGTGATAGCGGTGGTGGGAACCTGGCGGCGTGGGCAGCCCTGCGGGGGCGTGGGGGGGGTGTCCAGGGTTGAAGCGAGTCGCTGGTGCTGAGCTCGGCAAAGCACGAGCAGCCCCGAAAGGAGGGAAGGCAGAGGCTGGAAAAGCGGCAAAGCCGCCGTGACGGCGCCCGCAGCAGGACCAGCGGGTCGGGAGAGGCTGGCAAAATGCCGCCGGCCGTACGGGCAGCGCCAAGCCGCCCGAGCCAGGGCAGGCAGGCGTTTGCTGCCTGCAAGGAGGAAGAGGAGGAGGAGGAGGAGGTGCGGGTGGCATTGGAGGGCATGCCGGGTCCCACGGCTCCTGCCCCCCGGCGAGGCTAACCATGGCCTGCGGTGCAGGAGGCCACCGGGACGCTTTTGGGGCTGAGGTCTGGAGCCCGCTGTGTCCCTGGCACCCGGCGGCACTCGCAACCTGGGGGGTTGGCACCCGCACCCGGGGTGGGGGTGGATGGCACCCGCACCCAGATCTCGCTGGAGGCTGCTCCCGGTGCCGGGGGCACTTCACGTGGGACCGCAGAGAGGGACCCCCAAACGCTGGGGTAGTTCCCGCTGTGGAGACCCCGCTCCGGCGATGGCGCGCTGTCACTGGAGTTAGCAGAGTCGGGGGATGGCTGGGGACAGACAGATGGACAGACGGACGGACAGCCTTCGCCGGGCCTCGGGGTCTGCTGCCCCTCAAGGGGCCGGTCCCTGGTGAGAGCTGGGAAGGGGAGCAGCCACCCATGGGACACCCACCTCTGCCACCCCCCGAGCTGGCTCTCCAGGAGCAGGCGCAGGTCCCAGGGGAATTCCCCCTGCCCTGGGCACGGAGCCGCCGGGGCTGAGCCAGGTCCCGCTCCCGGCACCCACGGTCCCAGCTGGACTCTTCTCCCACGGGCAGCGGTGCCGGGGCAGGCAGGGAAGAAGGGCAGGGCTGCGAGAAAGCGCCGGCGGGGCTGAAGCCGGCGCGATGGAGAGGAGGCAAGACCCAACAGGCATCTCACGGGCGTCACCGGCAGCGGGAGCCGGCGTGAGTCAGGAGCTGGCGCGGGCAGCAGCAGGATTTGGGCAGCCTGCGGGCAAGCGGAGGCGGCGAAGCCTCTGGGATAAGCTGGGCGTCAGCGGGTGCTCCGGTGGTGGTGGGGGCAGGGAGGGAGCCTTGAGGCGGTTGTGGCGCTGCCGGAGGGGTATTCGTGCCCATCCCAGGAGCCCAAAGGCTCTCTGCGTGCACGTCCACCCTCTGCACCCCGTGCCGCAGCGTTTCAGCTGCCCCGGGGGACGCCTGGGAGAGCGGTGCTGCCGGTGAGGCCAAGGGCGGGCGCGGAGCTGCCGAGCCTGGGCGGCGTGCCCGGGAGAGGCAGCAGCTCCCGGGAGGGAAGGGACGTCTCTCCTCGGCCCCGATGCAGGACTCAAAGGCAAACGCTGCAATGACCGTGCAGCCTGGGAGGGATTGCACGCGCCGGGGCTCCCCGTGGGATCGTGCTGCAGGCGTCGTTTCGGAGCAGAGAGTCCCTGGGGAGGTGACGCTCTTGCCCAGCACGGTGCTGCACGGCTCGTCGCGGCTGGGACGGGGCAGGAGGGTGCCGTCCCGGCAGGGGAGATGCAGCCCCTCGCCTGACGGTGCCCAGGGCCCCGCTCAGTGGGTGCTGCTCCCCGTCTCCGCTTGAAGAGCCTTCAGGGGACACCAGCGCCGGAGCTGCAGCTGCGCATCGAGGGGCTGCGGCCAACCGCGGCCGAGCCGTCCGCTTCCCTGCACGGGGCTTTGCCGCTCTCACGGTCTGCTGAGAGGTTTCGAGTCACGTCAGATCTCAAGACGAAGGCTTTGTAAACCGCCGCGTTAATCGAATGGCCGCGGCAGAGCCTCAGGAGCGGCGGTGCTCCCGGCAGCACCGGGCAGGCGGGTGCCTGCTCACTGCAATGCTGCCTCGCGCGCGGCGCCCGTCTCCGGGGAGGACGCTTGCTCCCTCTCTGCCAGTTGATGCCCGACCTCACCAGATGACACCAGAATTTTCTTTTTCGCTGGTGGCGGAATAACGGACAGTCGCAGAAACAGCAGAGCCGACGCTGAGCTCCCCCAGGGGCTGGTGAGGCTGCGAGCACCCTTCTCCGTGGCCCCGCCGGGAGGGGAGCACCCCGCTCTGCTAGTGCTGCTCCCGGCTCAGCGGGCAGCGGAGGCGGCCGTACGCCACGGCCCCGGCCCCGACACGCGGCACAGTGGCAGGACCAGCGCTCACTGCCCGGCCCCAGCCACGATGCTCGACCTGCACCCTGGCATCGCCGGGGGCTGCGAGGCCCCGGCTGGGGACGGTCACGAGCCTGGAGCTGCCGCCAGCACGGGCTGGTCACCCAGATGATCCCCTTAATTTCCCGGCCGGTTAATCAGCCTTGGCCATCCCGTTTCCAGCCCCACCGCCCCGAAGCCGCTCGCCCTCGGCGCTGGGCTCCGGGTGCCGACACCTCTCTGCAGCGCAGGTCCCGGGTCCCTCTCGCCGCCCCCTCGGCAGCTGGGTGCCCCGCACTGCCCTGTGCTGGGGAGGGTGTCCCCAGCCCTACGGCCCGTCCCCGAGCCGGAGAAGCAGAGAAGCCCCGGAGAGCAGCAGGAGCCATTTCACCCCGGGAGCGAGCGGGGAGAGAGGATGAGGAGGAGGCTGGGCTGTGACCCGGAGAGCCGGATCCTGGGGCTGGCGCCGGTGGGAGCAGAGGGGACGGTGTGCCCGCCGGGGCGGGCGGCAGTCGCGGTGCAGCACGGTGACGCACGGCAGCGTGGAGCTGCGCCAGAGCTGGCGGGGAGCTGGCACACCCCGTGCCGTGCCAGGCGTGGCCTCGGCCCCGCTTTTATGAGAGCTGAAGCTCATGAAACCTGGCTCGCTGGCACGGCGGCTTGTTCGGTGCGTGGATTTAAATGCTCGGAGCCCGTGGGAAGCGAAGGCTCCGCCACGTTCGGCGTTGCAGCATCGACAGGACGGGCTTCCTCTGCCTCAGGTCCTGCTCCTCCTGCTCCTGGCTCTGCAACGGTGGGGGCCGTTTCCCCTCTGCAATCCCTTCCCAGACACCCCGGCTGCTCCGGAGGCCACCCCGGCTCCGGCGCCAAGCTGAGGGGTGCAGAGGGTGGCAGAGCGGCAGGAGGGGGTTAAGGGGCTGGGGGTGTGGGACATGGGGCCCTTTGCCTGCTCCGGCCTGGTCCCCGCTTCTCCGAGCGCCGCATCCTGCGCTCCTGCCCACCGGCTCACCTGCCCCGGCCGAAGCCCCCCTGCCCTCCGGCCCCCTGCCCCTGTCGAGGCTGTCCCCAGCCCCGCTGTCGGGTGGGTGACAAGCAGGCAGCACGTCCCCCTCGTCCCGTCGCGCTGCAGATCTCTCCCTCTGCCCTCGCTGGCACGCAGACCCGGCACCCCGGGACCCCGTGCCCTGCACCCCTTCCCGCCAGCTCCGGCACTGGGCAGCGCGGCTTCCCCGCCGGCCTCCCCCGGCCGCTCCATCACACCCACGTCCCCACATCCCCACATCCCGCAGCAATTTGTCACCCGCTGGCTCCTCCAGCTGCCCCAGTCCCGGTCAGCACCGTCCTGTGGGGCACGGGGCGGGGGGGGGCACCCCGGGCTGGGCTGGGCTGGGCTGGGCTGCCTGCGCCTGCTCCGGCCCGGGGGACACTGGAGCATCCCGGTCTGGGGGAGACCGGGGCATCCCGCCCTGGGGACACTGGAGCATCCCCGTCTGGGGGAGACCAGGGCAACTGAGCCTGGGGACACCAGAGCATCCTGGCCTGGGGACACTGGAGCATCCCGGTCTGTGGGAGACCGGGGCATCCGAGCCTGGGGACACTGGAGCATCCCAGTCTGGGGGAGACCGGAGCATTCCGGCCTGGGGACACTGGAGCATCCCGGCCCAGGGGAGACCGGAGCATCCCAGCCTGGGGACACCGGAGCATCCCGGCCCGGGGGAGACTGGGGCGTCCTGGTCTGGGGGAGACCGGGGCATCCGAGCCTGGGGACACTGGAGCATCCCGGTCTGGGGGAGACCGGGGCATCCGAGCCTGGGGACACTGGAGCATCCCAGTCTGGGGGAGACCGGGGCATCCGAGCCTGGGGACACTGGAGCATCCCGGTCTGGGGGAGACCAGGGCATCCGAGCCTGGGGACACCGGAGCATCCCGGTCTGGGGGACACCGGGGCGTCCTGGTCTGGGGGAGACCGGGGCATCCGAGCCTGGGGACACTGGAGCATCCCGGTCTGTGGGAGACCGGAGCATTCCGGCCTGGGGACACTGGAGCATCCCGGCCCAGGGGAGACCGGAGCATCCCAGCCTGGGGACACCGGAGCATCCCGGCCCGGGGGAGACCGGGGCGTCCCGGGAGGCACCGGCGGCGGGGCCGGGGGCGGGGGGGGGGCCCGGACTACAGCTCCCGGCAGGCAGCGGGGCGGGAGCCCTTTGTCTGCCTCGCCCCGTGCGCCGCCCGCCCCGGTGCGCTCCTACGGTCGGCGGCCATCGGCGGCGATGCCCGCGCCGCCGCCCCTCTGAGCGCCGCCGGTGAGAGCGGGGGGCACCGGGCGGGGGGGGGGGGGCACCGGGAGGGGAGGACACCCGGACAGGCCGGGGGAGGGGAGGGGGGCACCGGGGGGGGCAGGCAGGCGGGGGGAGGGGGGGGCACCGGGAGGGGGAGAACAGCGCGGGGGGGGAACACACCGGGAGCGGGGGGGACACACACCGTGCGGGGGGTGCCGGGCCCCGGCGGCGCCCCCCGGCCCTGGCCCCTTCCCCCGGTGGGTGCGGGACTGGGAGGCTGCTTGCGCGGCGCCTGCTGGGGATGGGGCTGCGGGGGTCCGAGCACCCCCATACCCCTCCGACACCCCCCCCCCCCCCCGAAAAAAGAGCCGCGGCTCCAGCAATCCCAGTAGCTGGGATGGGTCTGGGGGCTGCCGCTGCTGGCCGGGCTGGGGAGGGGGACGCCGAGCCGGGGCCGTGGGGCAGGTGGCGGCTCGGAGGGTGCAGAGGGAGGGGGGGGGCACGGGGGTGCCGGCACCCCAGAGGAGGGGGTTCCTCTGGTGCTGCTGTGGGGCAGGGTGAGGGCCGGGGCTGCCTTTCCCAGCCCTGTGTCCCGTGGGAAATGGGGGGGGGGGCGTCACCCAGAGCACCCCGGCAGGGCCCTGGGCTGCCGAGGCGGGTGTGGAGCACCCGGTGCTCTGGCACCCGCTAGACCCCCCTCAGCCCCCCAAGGCGATTTCTTTCCGGGGTGCTGGTGGGTGCACTTGCAGGCAGGGGTGTTCATCTTGTTCTTGAAGTGTCCGCCATGAGACCTAGAAAATAAACCCCAATAAACCGGAGCGACACTTGCCGTCGTGTGGCTCGCAAGTCCGGGGCTGGTTTTGGCGAAGGGCTGTTTATTTAAGGAGCTGTTCGAGTCGGGGGTGGGCCGGGTCCCGGTACAAGCCAACGCTTTCACCGACAGCCTCCCGGTACCGGCCCTTTCCCCGGCCGAGCCCCGCAGCAGCGACGCTGCAGCCTCAGACCGCAGGAACTTCTGCCTGCCGTTTCGTAAAGGGTGCGGGAAGCCGTGGGCAGGCGCGGCGTGACCGGGCAGGGAGCCGGCCGTGACCCCCCCCCTCGGCTCTCTTTGGCACGCCGGGGGGGTCCCAGGCCGGGCAGGGGGGTCCCAGGCCGGGCAGGAGCTGTGCCGCGGGTGCAGGGATGGCGTGGTTTGTTTTCCCCAGGGCCTAGGAGGAGCGACGCGGTGGGACGGAGCGTTACGGTGGTGGTTGTGGTTTTGAGGGTGCAGATAAAGTGGAAGCTGTGCAGGCTCCAGCTGGCTCCCGCCGAAGCTCATCCGAAATTCCCTGGCCGGAGGCACCCGGGAGCGGGATGGGGCTGGTCCTGCTCCGGGGCGGCCGGAGGAGAGAGCCTCCCCGAGAGCAAACCTCGCCTGTTCAGAAACAACCAAACCCCAACAACCCCCGAGCACCCTGGTCCTGCCGGCCCTGGGCACCCTCCGCACCCACCTGGGTGCCCTCCTGGGCCCGGGCGCTTGCAGGGGTCCCTTGGCAGGAGCCCATCCCGCCGAGCAGGGTGCCCTTGGAGCAGGCAGGACAGTCCGGGCAGGACGAGGAGGAGGAGGGCAGCCAGCCTCCGTCTCCCAAACCCATCCGGGGCTGCTCCTGGCAGCCGGCGGGTTGCTCCGGTGAGCGCCGAGGCGGGGGCAGCAGGGGTCTGGGGAGAGGCGAGCCGGAGCCGGGCTTTCGAGGGCGCAGCGGCACCCGCCTGCCCACACCAGCCCTCGGCCTCAGGTCTCGGCCCCGGTGCTGCCAGCGACTTTGGCACAACGCTTGCGTCCGTCTGGCGCGGCAGCCGGCGGCTGGGGGAGGCGGGGGCTGCAAATCCCAGTGGGGCTGGGGGCTGGAAACAAGCGGCCGGTGCCGGGGATGCCACCTGTCCCTCCCGGCAGTGATGCTGGGTCCAGCGCTCGCCGCAAAGAGCGAGCAGAGCGTTGCCGAGTGGATTCCCAACTTTGTCCCGGGGTTAATCCCGGTCGCTCGGGGCACCGGTGCCGATCCCGGGCCGAAGGATCCACGTTCGTGCGGGCAGGGAGCGGCGCGGGCAAGCGCTGACTGTCGGTGTTCAGGAGGGACAACACGCCGTGCCCCATGGCGCTGTGGGGACGTGGCACCGAGCGGGACGAGAGAGCCGCAAGCGGGGTCGGCGGGGGGAGAAGGGGAGAGGGAGCTGCCCTCCCTCGGCCGCCCCCCAAACGCTGGGTGCGGGGGGGGGGGGGGGTTGCAAATGCATGAGGGGGGCAGCACCTAGGTGGGGTGCGCTGGAGGAAAGGACGGGGTAGGAGACCTCGGAAACGGGCGGCCGCTCTCGGGGCGCTTGGCAAGCAGAGGGGGGAGCGCGGGCCGCCCCGCGCACCTTGCGCCGGAGGTTTGGCTGCCGGCGTTGGTGCGCGGGACTGGCCGCCCCGCCACGCGGTGGGGGTCCATGGTGAGGTGCCTGGGCCCCGGCAGGCGTCGGGGAGGTTGAGCGTGCACGGCAGGCCTGGCACTGCGCCGGTTGTGCCGCTGGGCCCCTGCGGCACCTCTCCCCTCCTTCCCTCCTGGTGAAGCCTTGGGGGCTGCCGGGTCTCCCCGCAGGCGCCCGTGCTGCCGGCGGGCTCTGCCGAGGCTCCCCTCCTTCTGGCTCTTCCCCCCCGGGGACGAGCAGCCGTTTTCTGCGCCGGTTTCGCTCTGAGTCTCTGTTTCTCAGAGATTCTTCTTTGCTCTGACCCTGTGCCGCTGCCTCCACAGCCGCTGGGCTGGATGGAGCATCTGGGGGCGGCAACTTGGGCGACGCCGGGGTGCCCTGGCACCCGTCCCGTGCCACCCTGTGCCGTGTCACGACTGCTGTGACGTCCTCTGCAGCCCTGCTGCTGGCAGCAGCTTCCCGGGGCAGATGCGGGGTGATGGGGGGTCCGGGGAAGGGATGGGGGGCAGGAATCGGCACAGCCCAGGCGTGCCGGAGCAGGGAGCCCGGAGGTCAGCGTCCTCCAGAGCGCCCGCCTGTCTGCGGGTGCTCCCCGGGACCGGGGGGGGGCTGGAAGGAGACGTTCCCGTCCCTCGGGCAGGTTCTTCTGGAGGGAGCCCGGGGACCCCCGACGATGGAGCGAGAGGAGAAGCCGTGGCGGGGGGATCCGCAGGACGCGAGGCTCCGGGGGATGCCCGACGCCTGCGGCACAGGTGAGGCTGCCGAGAGCTCCCGCAGGGACAGACCCCCCCCTTCCCCCCAGCCCTGGGACCCCCGGGGCTGAGCTGCTGTGTCCCACGCAGCCAAGCAGGGCCTTGGCGTGGGGGACGCTGTGCCCGGCACCGGACCCCGGGGCGGTTTCCGTTGGGTGAGGGTCCTCGCTGGGCGGCAGGCAGGGACGGGCGGTCGCTGCCCACGGCTGGGTGGGGGTCCGTGGCTTGATCCCCCGGTTTCCCCCCATAGTGCCCACGGCGGGGAGGGTTCATGCCCCCGTGCTGGGCGCAGGGCTGTGGAGGGAATGTGGAGCCTGCGGCGGCACCGCTCGCGGCTGCCGGTGCGATGCCGGGCTGCCCGCGCTGCCCAGGGACCCGAGAGCAGCTTTGCCTTCCTCAGGAAAGCGCTGGGCCGGCGTGAAGTGCGAGACCGCGGTGAAGACGGAGCCGGAGGATGAGTCCTACCTCAGGCGTCCCCAGGGCCTGGGTGCCACTGTCCCCAGTGTCCCCAGCATCCCCAGCACCGGTGAGTGACCGCAGAGCGGGCGGCTGGGGGAGGGCTGGGAGCTCGGCGGGACCCGCAGCCCCCCCGGGGATCGAGCCCCTGTCCCGTGCAGGCTGCTCCGGCTGACATCCATGCGGGGACGTGGGAAAGGCCGGTGTGCCGGGGAGCTTTGCTGGGACGGTGCGTGCCCAGTGCCGTTTGGGAATCGCCTTCGGGAGGAAAACGAGCGGTTCCTTTTCTTGCGTAACAAATATTTGATAACTCTGGGTGTTTCGCATCCCCAGGGTTCCGTGGCTGGGGCACCCCCCTCGTTTCCCTGGGGATTAGGCGTCCCAGCACTGGGAGAGATGCCCGGTGGCTGCAGGGAGCTCCTGGGAACCTGGGATTAAAGAGTGGTGAACCGGAGCCGGTGCCGGCACAGGCAGAGCGTGGGGACGTCCCCGAGCGCTCGCTCCGTCCCTGAGCCGGACGCACGGGCTGTGCCTTTCCTCCCGCAGGCATCAAAGCGGAGGTCGTCGTTAAAAGCGAGCCCCAGGACGAGGCGTACGGCGGTTGCTGCCCCGGCTCCCGGGAGGGGGACGTGCCCCACCACCCCGCTGCCGGTGAGTGGGGCTGGGGGCCCCGGGGGGACGTGGACTGGGGGGCGTCCGGGTGCTGTGGGGGCCGCCGGGTGGGTGCCGGGTGCCGGGGTGGGAGAGGAGCTTGGCAGAGGGCAGCGGGCCGGGCGCAGGGATGTGGAAGAGCCGCCCCTCTCGGTCCCCCTGCTGCCGCCCACCCGTGCCGCCGTTGCATCCCTTAGTGCCACAGCGGTGGTGCTGCCTGCTCTGCCTGCCTCTAACTGCTGCCTGTCGGGGCTGTCCCCTGCCACCCTGGGGACGGTGACGCTGTCCCGTGCCACCCTGGGGACGGCGAGACTCCGCGGGAGTCCCCACGAGAGACTCAGCCCTGCCCTCCCTGCCGGCGGCGCTGCCAGCCAGGGTCGAAAGCTCGTCCGCGGCCCTGCCTGCACCCGCCGTAGCACCGCGCTCTCCGCCTGCAGGCGATGCCAAGCCCGAGATCATCGTGAAGGTGGAGCCGGAGGAGGAGTTGTACATCGGGTGCCCCCGAGGTCTGGGTGACCCGGCAGCTCCCGGCCACCGCGGCGGCGCAGGTGAGCACCGGGGCGGCTCCGGCGGGACGGGGGGAGGCGTGAGGGCGAGTTGCCCTGGCTGGCCGGGACGCTGTGCGAGGTTCCCATCGTACGCTTCGGGTGATGGGAGGAGAAGGGAGCCGCCTTCCTCGGAGGGGACCTTTGGCCTTTGTCACCGAAGGGGCTGAGCCGCCTCCGGGCGATGCGCCGAGGCCGGCGCGGTGCTGAGCAGGGCTGTTGGGAGAGCCGCGGGCTGACGGGCGAAGCTGGCGGCCGCGGGCGCCGCTGATGAGCGAAGCCGGTTGCGCTGCAGGATGGATATTTTTCCCCCCTTTTATGTCTGCAGCTTTATTCGGCGCTTCGGTATTCCTCGGGGGTCGGCGTGTCCCCGCCACAAGCCCGGCTTGCCATGTCCGTGCTCTCCCTGCCAGTCCCGGGTGTAACTCGGCCGTGGGCCGGCTGTGGGTGCAGGGAGGCGATGGGCAGGCGGAGGCGGCCCCGTGGGTCCCACCGCGGCCCCATGGGTCCCACCGCAGCCTCCCAGCTGTGGGAGCAAAGCCTGGGCTGCCCGGTGAGCTCAGGGCAGCCTCGCCGCTGGCTTTCGGTGGTCGGGGGAGCGACTGTCCCCGGGGCTGGGGCTGCAGCCGACACTGCTCCCACGGCCCCCGCAGCCCCCCGTCCCTCTCCCAACCACGTCCCAAACCCGGCAGAAAGCCGCAGGGAGGGACCCCCGGTGCCACTGCCAGCCGTCCCGGCGAGCCGCTCGTCGTGCGGGCGCTGGCAGAGCATTGCGGTGCTCTTCTGCTTGTCCAGGCAGCCTCGGCAGCCAGAAACGGTTGCACGATTTGCACGTGTTGCACGAGAGGCCCGAGCACCTCCCCGGCGTCCCGGGTAGCCACGCCGTCCCCGCTCGCTCCCTGGGGCAGCCGGCGGTGCTGGGGGCGGCAGCCTGCCATCCCCTGCCCCGAGCTCCCGAAACGGACCCCACGGCTGCGAATCCCCCGGGTCTTTGCATCGGTCCCCAGCCTCCGCCGTCAGGAAATCCCGAGCCACGCTGCTCCGGCCCCAGCCTGGCCTCGCGGCTCCCGCTCGGCACGTGCCGGTGCCGCCCGGCTCGGGGGCTCCGGAGGTGCCTCCCCTGGCAGAACAGGGATTCTCAGGCTGAAGCTGGGGGGGATCTCTGCAGTTTTGGCTTTGGAGGAGCGATTGCACGTGCGGCACCTTTGGGTGCGCTGGGGCCCGGCGGTGGGGCCGAGGGAGGTGTGGGACCCGGCTGGGTGCCGAGGACGGGGCGGCTTCGTCCAGCTCCTCCATCACCCAGACGCGCTCGGACACCTTAACCCAGCCCCAGAGCCGGGACCCTGCGGCTCCCGGCCAGCCTGGCCGCGGTGCCGGGGCGAGGTGCCAGTGCCCCGGTGGCGGGGGGAGCGGGTCGGAGGTGTGCAGCGGCCTCGGCGCCGTGCCCACATCGATGGGCGCAGCTGTGCGCGAGCCCAGCGTGTGGGAACCCGTGCCGGAGACGTCCCGAGAGGGGAGCGGGGCTGCGGTGGGGGTGAGTGCGGCTGCGGGGGCCTCCCGGGAGGGCTCTGGGACCGCGGCAGGTAACGCCGGGCCTCCCTTCTCTTGGCAGACGGCGAGCGGCGTCCCAAGGAGGAGCCGGAGGAGGCCAAACCGGAGGCGGCTGAGCTGGCGAAGAGCCTGGGGGCTGCCTCGGGGGGCTCCCTCGGGCCCCGGCCCCGCGTCAGCCAGTGGACCGTGCGGCAGGCGCAGGGCGCCGTGGCCGAGCTCCGGCGCAGCCCGGCGGTGCCCGGGGGGCTGCGGGCCGTCCCCGAGCCCCGGGGACTCTGCCTGGAGAAGGGGACGGCTCCGGTGGTGCCGGTGAGCAGCGTTGGGCAGAAACCCCCCTCTGCCCATGGGGCGGGCAGTGCCGCGGCCCCCGGCGCCGATCCAGCGCGGCGTCCCCGCAGCCACGCCGCCGAGCGTCCTTTCGCCTGCAGCGAGTGCGGGAAGAGCTTCCAGCACCGGGGGAACCTCATCACCCACCTGCGGGTGCACACGGGGGAGAAGCCCTTCGCCTGCACCGTCTGCGGCAAGAGCTTCAGCCAGAAGGGCGACCTGATGCGGCACCAGCGCATCCACACAGGCGAGAAGCCGTTCGAGTGCACCGTCTGCGGCAAGAGCTTCTGCTCCAAGCAGACCTTCGTCCTGCACCAGCGCATCCACACCGGCGAGAAGCCCTTCTCCTGCACCGAGTGCGGCAAGAGCTTCAACCGCAAGGCCAACTTCATCACCCACCAGAAGATCCACCGCGGCGAGCGGCCCTTCATCTGTGCCGAGTGTGGCAAGGGCTTCTGCGCCAAGAAGACCTTCATCCTCCACCAGAAGATCCACGTCGGCGACCGGCCCTTCGGCTGCACCGAGTGCGGCAAGAGCTTCAGCCGCAACGGCGACCTGACGCGGCACCAGCGCATCCACACCGGCGAGCGCCCCTTCGCCTGCGCCGACTGCGGCAAATGCTTCAGCCACAACGGCGAGCTGATCAAGCACCAGCGCATCCACACCGGCGAGAAGCCCTTCACCTGCACCGAGTGCGGCAAGAGCTTCAACCGCAAGGGCACCCTCATCACCCACCAGCGCATCCACACCGGCGAGCGCCCCTTCGTCTGCCCCGAGTGCGGCAAGACCTTCAACCTGAAGACCACGCTGATGAAGCACAAGCGCATCCACACCGGCGAGCGTCCCTTCACCTGCCTGGAGTGCGGGAAGAGCTTCAAGTACAAGGGCAACCTCCGGACCCACCACCTCACCCACACGGTGGAGCGGGTCTACCCCTGCACCGAGTGCGGCAAGGTCTTCAGCCACAAGAAGGAGCTGACGGTGCACCAGGGCGTGCACACGGAGGAGAGGATCCTCTCCTGCTACCGGGAGGGAGAGTCCTTCAACCCCTTCCTCCCCATGCACCCGCTCCTCATGTCCTGCACCCAGCTCCCGGTGCCGCTGGAAGCCTTGTCCAAGTACAAGTAGGGAGGCGGGCGGCAGCGGGGAGAGCCCGGCGTCCTGCCTGTGGCACGTCCCCGCGGTGATGGGAGGAACGAGACCGTCACTAGAGACTTAGACCTGCTGCGGGGCCGGCGGCGGATCGGGGCTGGTGGTTTCCCTGGCTGTCAGACGCCGTGGTGGAGCACCGGGTCCCCGGGGAGGAGGCGCCGGCCGGGGATGCTGCCGGCTTTCGGCGGTGCTGGAGGAGCCGCCCCACTCCGGATGGACACGCGGTCGGGCTGGGACCCGGTGCGAGCGGGGCCGGTGCTCTGGCCTCGCGCCGGCACCATTCACATCCCCGTGTCATGGGGGGGCTTCATCGTCCCCCACCCGTGAGTCGCCATCTCCTTTGCTGTTTAGAAACCTTTTACAAGCGAATTGCAACGGGTGGATGTGAAGACTGGGGTCGCCTTCCCCCTCCCCGCCGGCACCGGGCCGTCCCCTCGCCGGGTTTTCGGTCCCTGACGCCTGTGCGATGCTCCGTGCCGTGGCAGACGCGACCCCCCCCGCCTTGTCTTGTGCAAAGGGACCCCCGTTCGGCTGCTGGTTGGAAAGGGGCAATCCTGAAGCTGAGAGTCGTCATTTCTCCTCGCCCCTATCCGACACGTAGGCGCTGAGCTTGGAGAAGAGCCGACAGCTCAGCCGGTGTGGTGCAGCCATTCTCTCCCCGGGCACAGCCCTTTGCCGCAGTGCTCCCGGCGGGATGGCTGACCCCGGCTCGGGGGCGGCTCGGCACCCCCCTTTGTTTCCCACAAATCCCGTCACATGTTTACCGAGCCCTGTTTTTGGGATCCTTCCTTCCCCGGCGCCTGCTGTGTCCCTTGGTTTATTCCCCCGTCTGGTGCATCCCCCGGGGCTGGCACCGCTCCCGGCCACCCCTCGCCCTGCTCCCACCGGAGCTGGGAAACGGCCGGCAAAAGGCTTTTCCTTTTTCGCAGCCCGGGCTCCTGCGGCACTGCCGTGGCGTGGGAGCAGCGGGGTGGAGGGGCCGGGCAGGGGTCCCCCCCCGGCCCCCACACAGCTCCCAAACCTCTGTTTAATTCTCCCCGGGAATTACCGTGCCCATCGGTCGCTCTATTGGCATCTCCGGCACGGGCCGGCGGGAAAGGAGCTTCCCCGGCGATCCTGGCGTGGGGCAGCAAACGCATCCTCGCCCGGCGCGCGCCTCGGAAAGGGGCTTTGGTGAAAAACGAGGCTTCGATAGCGCGGGCGAAGGGGCCCGGGGGGGTCCGGGGTGTTGCCGGGCAAACCTCTTCCCTTGGCCGTTGTTTCTGCGAGGGGGGGGTGGTTTTGGAGGGGCCGTGGAGGCGGGGGGCACCCAGGGCTCCCCAAATGTCCCTCGTCTTGCTGTGTGGCTCCAGGCGACGCTCATCGCTTCCTTGCCTCGGTTTCCCCGTCTGTAAAATGGGGGTAATACCACTTGCCATAGCTGCCGTGGTGGGAGGGTTAACCCCTTCCTGACCGTGCTGAGCCCTGGGGGATGGCGAGTGCTGGGCTGGGGGGCCGTTACCGCTGCTGGGGACCAGGGGTGGCTTAGCTGATGCGTGCGAATCCCCCCGGCGAGCCCTCGAGGTGCAGCGGGCGAGGACCCCGCCTGTATTTACGGCTCCACTCTTCTCTGTTCTCATCTAGAAACTAATAAAAAGTGCAAACAAATACACGGGAGCCCGCTTCTCCGGTACAATTTGCCGCTTGGTTCTGCTCGCCATCCCTCGCCGCGGGAGCTGCGGGTCCGAGGTGGGAGCCGCAGGACCCCTCGCCCCTCCTTGCCGGGGGTTTTCTGCCGCCTCGACCCAGCCCCCAGCCACCGGTGACCACGGACCTTCTCGGGAGCCGGTGCGGACGGAGGGCGAGCGGCGGGTGGCCGAAAGGCATCGCCCCCCACCCCGGGTTCCAGTGGCTGCCGTTTGCAGGAGGGCGTGCGGTACGGAACGGCTTCGGGCTGCGTTTGGCCCGAGGAGGGAAGCGCTGCCCGGGAGCTTGCCTGCTGCGGGGAGCAGAGGCCGGCACGGAGCATGGCACTCGCGTGCTTGAGGACGCGGTGGCGGCGGCAGCGAGGAAACAGAAATCACCATGTCGTCCCCCGATACCGAGCAGCGTTCGTTTTGGGAAGGACCGCGCTGAGCGGCGTGGGGCTGATGTGTTACTGTGGGGAGCAGAGGCTTGCGGGTGACCCTGACACCCACGAGTAGGTGTTTGCATGCGGGTGCCAGGGCTGCCGCCGTGGTCACCGGGGAGCTGCCGCACTGTTCGGTTGCCCTCGCCTGGCTGTTCGATGCCACTTGGGGTGCCCAGGGGTGCCAGAGCTGCCTGGGGATGGCACGGGGGCACGGGCAGGTGCCCTGCATCCTCCTGGGGATGGACCCGGGGGCCAGGCGGGTCCTGGGCACGGCCACCCTCTCCTGGCAGCGCAGGCGGTGAGCTGGGGCTCTGCCGGATGCCAGGGCGGCAGAGACTGAAAATCAGACGGTTGGCAGGGCCCGGGCGGTGAGCCCAGCATCGCTCCTCAGCACTGGAGCCCAGCGAGGCTCAGCCGCAGCCCGAGATGGGCTTGCCTACGAGAGTGAGCAGCTCCCATGCGGATCCGTGTCTCGGGGACCAAAGCCCCAGCCGCTCCACTCCGCGGCAGCCGTGGATTCCCAGGGTGGCACTCAGCCGGATTCGGGGCCCTTCCCCTGCCTGCTGCCGGGGACGGATCCCACCGCGCTGCGGGCCGGGGCCCACCGTCATCTGCGGCTTGGGCCAGGCGCCGCTGCCGTGGGACCTTCCTCCAGGACAGAAGGACCCCACTCTCCCGCACCGACTGAGATGCCAAAGCCCGGCTGGAGCCGGGCTGGGTTGGCATCGCTGGCTGTGCTGCCAGCACCGTGCCGTCACCAAGAGCCGTGTGGGGTGTTGTGCCGTGCCATGGGGTCTGGTGCGCCTGCCCTCCTTTGCTGCTCCGCTGCCCGCTCACGCTTCCTTACCCGGCGTGGTGTCACCCCGGCCCGCGGCCGAGCACCACCCGGCCCCCCGCTCACCGCCCTCTGCGGTGGGGAGGTGGGCACCCACATCCCTGGGGCTGGGGTCATCGGGAAGGGGGGCACCCACATCCTGTGGATGGGTGTGGGGGGGCACCCACATCCCCGGGGCTGGGGTCATCGGGGGGAGCACCCACGTCCCTGCGGATGGGTGTAGGGGGACACCCACCTCCCCGGGGGTGGGGTCATCGGGGGAGCACCCATGTCGCTGCAGATGGGTGTAGGGGGGCACCCACATCCCCGGGGCTGGGGTCATCGGGGGGAGCACCCACGTCGCTGCAGATGGGTGTAGGGGGGCACCCACATCCCCGGGGCTGGGGTCATCGGGGGGAGCACCCACGTCCCTGCGGATGGGTGTAGGGGGACACCCACCTCCCCGGGGGTGGGGTCATCGGGGGAGCACCCATGTCGCTGCAGATGGGTGTAGGGGGGCACCCACATCCCCGGGGCTGGGGTCATCGGGGGGGGCACCCACATCCCCATAGGTGAGGTCATCGGGGGGAGGGGGGCACCCGCATCCCTGCAGCGGGGGGGGCACAGAGGAGGGCACCCACATCCCACAGCTGGGGGGGGGGCGGGCATGAGGGGCACCCGCATCCCCGCAACTGGGGGTGGGGGGTCCTGCATCCCCGCTGCCACCGCGGGGAGCCCCCGCTCCCCCGGGCCGATCCGGGCGGCAGGACTACACCTCCCGTGCTGCACCGGCAGCGGGCCGCCCCCCCCCCGCCCCCCCCCCCCCCCCGGGGCTGACGCAGCCGCCGGCTCCCGGCGCCGCCTTTGTCCGTGCCCGCGGCCCGGCCGGGCTGGCGGCGCGGCCCCGCGGCAGGTAGGGGCGGCGGGCGGCGGGCCCGCGGCACGGGGATGGGCGCTGCCCCCCAACACCCCCCAACACCCCACACCCCCCCCCCCGCTGGGGCGGCCCCGGCCCCGACCACCCCTCCCCTCCCCTCCCCTCCCCTCCCCTCCGCCGGCCGCCCCCCAGCTCTGCCGGACCCCCCCGGTGCCCGGTGCTCCCCCCGGTGCCCGCCCGGTGCCCGCCCAGTGCTCGCCCAGTGCTCCCCGGTGCTCCCCCCGTGCTCCCCCGGTGCTTCCCCGGTGCTCCCCGGTGCTCGCCCCTGCCTGGCCTTCCTTTCCCTGTCTCGCCATGAGACCCCCCCTCGCCCCGTGCCAGCACGGACACGCTGCTCCGTGTCCCACCCGCCCGGGCCACCCTGGATCCGGCCTTGCCGATGCCGGTGCTGGGAAGGGTTCGGCTCGCCCCCGGGATGGGTGGCCGGACCCCCCCCCAGCCCCAGGACGCCCCTCCGCATCTTCCTCCTCCTCTTCTTGGGTACCGGAGGCCGATCCGGGTGCTGTCAGGAGCTTCCACAAATCCGGTTTTCACCGAGGCGGCGGCTCCGTGGGCGACGCTCCGTGGGTCGGTCCTTTTGCCGGCGGTTTCTGAGGCCTCAGGCAGAAGGGCCGGCAGCCGCGGGCAGGTCAGTGAGCTTCTGCCCCCCGGTTATTCACCAAAATATTGTCCTTGGCAGGGACCATCCGTCCTGGCTGTGCCGGTGCGGCTGCCCACGGGACGGGCGTCTCCTGCGGAATCCGGAGCATCCCACCTCCGTCTTCCCGGATAAATATTTGTGCGTGCCTCTGTCTCCCCACGCCGAGAACCAGCGGCACACCGGGCTCCAGGCTGCTCTGGCAAGGTGCGGGTCAGGCACAGCCGGCGCCCGCCCTGGTGGTGCCGATGAACCCATCTGCTCGCCCTGCTCTGCCCTCGCCGGGGACGCCGCGGGCCGGGATTCCCATGGTTGGTGCCGTGGTGCAGCAGCGGCAAAACTCCCGCGGGACCGGCCGGGCTGGGGGGTCCGGTTGCTGCGGGGCGGTGCGGGAGAGGAGCGCTTTGAGACCCGGTGCAGTGCAGGGTACTCGCGTTCCTGCCCGCCGAGCCGCGCCACGGGCAGGAGCAGGCAGGAGCGTGCCTGCTGCCAGGCCTCGGGCCAAGCCTCGTGTCGCGGTGCGGTGCCCTGCCCCGGCAGGGACTCCGGCTTATGGCGCAGCCGGGGAACGGGGCGCAGTCCCCGCTGCTCTGGCGTGGGTCGCTAATCTGGCACGAGCAGGGGAAACCCACCTCTAAGCTCTGCCGGCTCTGCCCCTCTCCCGGCACAGCCGGTGGCGTGTCCCCCCCGAGCCCCCCGTGCCGCGGTGACCCCGCTGTGCCACCCGCCTACGCCGCCCTCGCCCTTCCCTTGCACGGGATGCTCCGAGCTCTCCCGGCGCTGCCCTCGGGATGCCGGAGCCCCCAGTGCTGCCAGGGCCCTGCCCGGCAGGATTTCGGCAGAGGTGGTTAGCAAAGGCACGGCGGGGCGTGCTGAGCCGGGCCTGCTTCTCGCTGCAGATGCCGGTGACGTTCGAGGACGTGGCCGTCTACTTCTCCCCCGAGGAGTGGGCCGAGCTGGCAGGCTGGCAGCGGCGGCTCTACCGGGAGGTGATGCTGGAGAACTACCAGGCGGTCGCCTCGCTGGGTGAGGACGCTCTCCGGCGCTGCCGGGCCGGCGTCGAGCCGGAATTCACCTCTTTAGCTGAGCCAGAGCCCTTGAAAGCGAAAATCCGGCTGTCGCCGTTGGTGGTCGGGTGCTGGCGGGGCGGCTGTGACTGACGGCAGGTTTTACCCTGCCCGGCGGGCTCCTGCGGAGAGCGGTCTGGGTAGAGAGGAGGGAATGGGATGGAAAGGAATGGGATGGAATAGAATGGAATGGGAAGGAAAGGAGTAGAATGGAATGGAGTGGAAAGGAAGGCAATGGAATGGAATAGAATGGAAAGGGAATGGAAAGGGAATGGAATAGAATGGAAAAGAATGGAATGGAATAGAATGGAATGGAATGGAATAAAATGGAAAGGAAAGGCATGGAATGGAAAGGAAAGGAATGGAATGGCATAGGATGGAATGGAATGGTGTAGAGTAGAGTAGAATGGAATGGAATGTGAATGGAAAGGAAAGGAAAGGAAAGGAAAGGAAAGGAAAGGAAAGGAAAGGAAAGGAAAGGAGTAGAATGGAATGGAATGGGAAGGGAATGGAATGGAGTGGAAAGGAAAGCAATGGAATGGAATGGAATGGAAAGGAAATGGAAAGGGAATGGAATGGAAAGGAATGGAATGGAATGGAAGAGAATGGAATGGAATGGAATGGAATGGAATAAAATGGAAAGGAAAGGCATGGAATGGCATAGGATGGAATGGAATGGTGTAGAGTAGAATAGAATGGAATGGAATGTGAATGGAAAGGAAAGGAAAGGAATGGAATGGAATGGAATGGAATGGAATGGAATGGAATGGAATATTTTCGGTTGGAAGGGACCTACCGGGACCATCTCGTCCGACTGCCTGACCAATTCAGGGCTGACCAGAAGTGGCCGGGCAGGGGCGGGAGAGAGGAGCGGAGCCGGGGGGAGATGCTGGGGCTGGGGGTGGGGGGGCGGGGGCCGGCGCCGCCGTCCCGGCAGTGCGGGAGAGGGTGCTTCTCTCTCTGCCCCGCACAGGCTGGCCCGCCGTCAAGCCAGAGATCATCTGCAAGATGGAGCGAGAAGAGACGCCGTGCCTGCCAGACCCCCCCGGGGCGCGGCGGAGGAACCGGAGCCCTGCGCCAGGCGGGTACCGGGGGGCTGCGGGGGGGATGCTCTGTGTACCGGGGGGTGGGGGGGGCTGGCGGGGTGCCCGTGCCGCTCCCCGCGAGGAGGGGACCCACGTGCCCGCCCTGTCCCCGGCAGTGACCCCCACCTCTCCTCCCCAGCAGCCGGTGACGTCCGGACGCAGGGGGAGGCCGGGGGGGTCCCCGAGGGGCTGCCGGCACCCACCGCCCTGCTCCCGGGGCTGCCTGAGCGGGGTGGGAGGCGGTGGCGGGGCTCGGCCCGCAGCCGGCCGGGTGGGAGCCGGGGGGGCCCGGCAGGGCACCCCCGCCTCCACCCCATCCCGGCCCCCCGGCCGCCGGAGAAGACCCCCCCCACGTGCCCCGAGTGCGACAAGAGCTTCAAGAGCCAGACGGCGCTGGCCATCCACGAGCGGAGCCACACGGGCGAGCGGCCCTTCGGCTGCCCCCGCTGCGGGAAGGGCTTCCCCTCCAAGGGGGACCTCAAGCGCCACCAGAAGACCCACGCGGGGAAGCCGGACCCCCACCGCCCCGGCGCCGGCACGGGCTTCCCGGCCAAGGCACCACCGACCCGGCCCCCCCGCTGCCCCCCGGCCCCCAGGAGACCCCACGGCTGCGCCGAGTGCGGGAAGAGCTTCGGCAAGAGCCGGGACCTGAAGAAGCACCAGGCGACGCACACGGCGGCGCGGCCCTTCTCCTGCCCGCAGTGCGGCCGCCGCTTTCGGCTGAAGCAGATCCTGGCGTCGCACCAGAAGGTGCACGGCGGGGAGAAGCCCTTCGGCTGCGCCGACTGCGGCAAGCGCTTCGGCCAGAAGCACCACCTGCTGAGCCACCGGCGCGTGCACACCGGCGAGAAGCCCTTCGCCTGCGGCCACTGCGGCCACCGCTTCAGCCAGAAGCACCACCTGGTCAGCCACCAGCGCATCCACACCGGGGAGCGCCCCTTTGCCTGCGCCCGCTGCCCCAAGGCCTTCCGGGACAAGAAGACCCTCACCGTCCACCAGCGCGTCCACACCGGTGAGAAGCCCTACAAGTGCGGCGAGTGCGGCAAGACCTGCAGCCAGAAGCAGCACCTCAAGAGCCACCAGCGGGTGCACCGGGGCTTGCCGGCAGTGCCGGAGGGCGGCCGGTGGGAGGGGGGGGGTCCGTCCCCGGCGGGGGGGCGAGCGGAGGCCAAGCCCTTCCAGTGCAGTGGCTGCGAGAAGCGGTTTCGGGATGAGGGGATCATGCTGGCTCACCAGCGCACCCACGGCACCCCCGGCCTGCGGCCGCCTCCGCGGCCCGACACCCCCCGAAACTGCCGCTGAGGGGCCCGCCGGGGGCTGCTGGAGGGGGGGTCACCCAGAGCACCGACTTTTGGCTCTGCCGGAGCAGCCACGCATGAGCCGGGAGCGAGTGGCGGCCGTGGACCCCTCCACCGCCGGCTCCGGCTGCTGCCTGAGAAGCATCCTTGCCGGCACGGGCTGGATCCTCCTCGGCTGCTCCCTGGGGACGCCCCGAGCAGCCGGCATTGCGCTCGTTGGTTGGGGGGGTCATCATTGGCACCCCTTCCCCGCCGTGCCGGGCCCGGCGGTGCCAGCAGCTGCTGCGGGAGAGCCGTGGGCGCAGGACTCGCTACTGGGGCAGGGGAAATACAATAAATATGTCACGGCGCAGAATGGTTTACGGGACAGAGGGGAGGATGCTGCTTCATTTTTCCACCCGGGTAGTAAATCACAGAATCACAGAATGGTTTGGGCTGGAAGGGACCTTAAAGACCATCTCGTTCCAACCCCCCTGCCATGAGCAGGGACACCTTCCACCAGACCAGGGTGCTCCAAGCCCCATCCAGCCTGGCCTTGAACACTTCCAGGGAGGGGGCATCCACAGCTTCTCTGGGCAACCTGTGCCAGTGCCTCACCACCCTCACAGTGAAGAATTTCTTCCTTACATCTGATCTAAATCTCCCCTCTTTCAGT